>CANTUR010000009.1:0-135000 GCA_947683625.1 Mallotus nudiflorus | reverse complement strand
AGAATGTATTTTGATAATGCTTCTCCAACTGTATTAAGTGTTTAACTTTATCATTTATGAATATGAATTAATTATTGTCTCGACTCGAATCGAAAGGCAAGTGATCAATATTAAGGAATGAAAAAGTGTATAGCTAGGGTTGATAATTTGTGACACGACACGACACGACACAAAGTTAAACAGGTTTGGGTTTAGATTAAACAGGTTCGGGTCATAAACGGGTCAATCCATTTAAAACACGAATAAAAACGGGTTACACGATTAACTAGTACCCGTTTAAATACATATAAACACGTTTATTAAATATGTCACACGATTAGCCTGTAACCCATTTAAACACACACACACACACACACACACACACACACACATATATATATATATATATATATATATATATATATATAATAAAATTATATGTTTTTTAGTGCTGACTAGTA
Source organism: Mallotus nudiflorus (assembly GCA_947683625.1). NCBI lineage: Eukaryota > Viridiplantae > Streptophyta > Magnoliopsida > Malpighiales > Euphorbiaceae > Mallotus > Mallotus nudiflorus. The sequence continues at coordinate 134,560 of CANTUR010000009.1, read as the reverse complement.
TTATTATTTGTATTAATAATATATAGTTTTGACATATATATAATCTTGATATTGTTACATATAATAGATTTATATATTTAGTATAAGATAGCATTGTAATTGTGTTGATATAAATTTATATATAATTTTGGTGAATCATTATTATTTATAAACATTTGTGCTATTGGACATTGGTGATATATTATTATTATCTATAAATGTTTATGCTATTGCTAGCATTGCTAATTGCATTGTATATTCATGATAAAATTATATAGTTTTGACATATATATATGTGTAGTCTTAATATTATTATAATTTTAATATATAATATTTAGTTTAATGGTAAGCAAATAAAATTGAAAATTAAATATATAATAAAAATATTAAAGTTATTTGATTTAGTATCAACTAATATTAATAATAAAAAATTTAATAAATTTAGTGTGAGGTATTATTTGATAATTTAAGTAGATAATTTTAATCTAAATAATTAAATTTACATTAAATATTCGTCAATTAGATTTATATCAAGTATTAGGCTTAAATAAATACTATACAATACTACTTCATTATTAAGTTAGATTTCAACTATATGTATAGTTTTCATATGTAATATAACTATTAAGTAGAAATAAATTATCATTGTTATTTTATATGTTGTAAAATAATTTAACATTTTATATGAAGTTTAAAATATTGTAATGATATTTAGAATTTGTATGGATGTTTAAACCCAAATTATTATTTAGGATTTGTATGTTTAATTAGTTTTTTTTTTTTTGTAATTTGGTATTAAATGTGTTAAACATGTTTAAACGTGTCAAAATGTATCAGTGCTAAACGTGTCAAAATGTATTCATATTAAACGTGTCAAAACATGTCCATATTAAACGTGTCAAAATGTATTCGTGTCAAAATGTGTCTGTGTTAAACGTGTCTTAACACATTTAGATCTGTATATGTTAAACGGGTCGTGTCGTGTAACCTGTTAATTAAACGTATCCATGTTTAGGTTTATAGGTTTGACATGATTAATTAAACGGGTTGTGTTCGTATTAGCCATATTTGTGTTATTATCGTGTCTCGACACTACCCATTTATGACCTCCGCTGACACGAATTGCCAGCCCTATGTATAGCTTCTAAAACCCATAGTAAATGTAATGATCCTTTATTTTAAATTATTTAAATTATTTTGAAATATGTAGTATTAAAAATATATTAAATTTTTATATATTATAATTATTTGTGAATATTATTTATTTATTTATTTTAAATATTTTTGTAACAACCCAAATATTTCAAATTATTTTATATATAAATATCGTGGTTTTTAACGATATTAATTATCTTATTTAATGTTGTTATTATGGATATATTAAATTGTTATATTTAAGTACAAAAATTTAATATTTTATTTGAGAACTAAGAATATTTTTATTCCTATATTATTTTGACTAGAGTTAGTATTATTATTATTGTTGTTGTACTTTGTCACGACCTAAAACAGGGGTCATGATTGGTGCTAGAGAACGGGAATTCTTTCAAATCCGAAACCCGTAGCAAGCCTTTAAAATAAAATAAAAGCATGCAATAATAATAACATAAATAAAATATTTTGCAGTGGAAATAAATCTCATAAATAATAAAATAATAATCCACCGACAGATTAGATAAAACAAACTCATCTCAAATATATAATATCTTTTAATACAAATCTCAGTTCAAATCTTTAAAATTCAAATCTCAAACATATATAAAATAAACATCCCACAAACTTAAATACAACTACTGTAGTGTCTAGAATACAAAATAAAATCAAGTGAGCAGTTTACATAGTAAAACCGGGGTAGAAGAAATCCGGCATAAGGGTCTACTACTGAGGTATGGAGACGAAAACTCTCTTGAAAACTAGTCAACGGAGGGGAGTCAGACCTTACTGAGTGAATTGTTATAATATATATACATGCATAGCTAAATGACAATGCACACATTCAATAGTATATATAATAATATATGCAGGCAAAAACACATAGATGCAACAAAATCATTTTATATATATATATATATATATATATATATATATATATACACTAAAAATAATAGCTGATTATGAAGGATTAAATAGAACCCTAAATGATCGCAACCTCAAATAGTGTTAGACAACACTCTAGTCATATAGGTTCACTTATTCCAAATAAATTCACTTGTTCCATTTAGATAGTAGACTGGCCTTGAGACACTAAGTCAACCGAGCTCCAGCAGTCTAACTGTCAGTGTGATTGGCCCCGAGACACTTGGTCAATCGAGCTCCAGCAATCACACTCTCAAATCACATCTCACATCAAATAAATCAATCCGATCAATATCCACAAATAGGTTAGTAATATAACCTAAAATCTATCGTCGTACCGATACCTACTCGGTTCTAGTGCTGCCCACTAGGTAGCATGTTCTATTAATATCCTTCATTTAAAATAAATCCATACATTCACAAAATAAATGATGCATGACATTAATTAAAATAACAATCTAAACCATATATATACTAGAAATATACCAAAAACAAATAAAGTATATTTCGAGTATATATACGTCAAATAAATTCAATTTAATTATAAAATAAACCAGAAATAAACTATATATATAATTAAAAACATTTTAAGTATAGTTCAATAATAAAACATGCATTTAATTTAAAATATACCAAAATATACCTAAGCAACTATTAAATCATTTATGCATATTTCATAAAATTTAAACATACACTTCTAAAAACATGCATCATAATACACGTATATATAAAATAACAACTCACAGTTATACACTCCTCGAGATGGGTTTGACGGGCCTGGTCTATTAGGCCTCGATCTCGGTGCAACTAAACAAACAAACAATAATACGGAATTAGAATAAGTCTATCAAAATTCTAGAGACTCCATCTAAAAATACCAAACACATAATAAGAATAGGAATTCGACCGGATATCACGTTTTACGAGAATTCTATTGTAAATTCGACAGAATCTCCCCTGTAAAATGGACATCTCTCTACTCAAAGAGTAGAGTCGGTCCTACAAAGAAACACACTTCGAATAAACACAGTCACACAACCCCTCAGTTGGACTCCCAAACTACAAGTCTACCAACCGAGGTTCACAATTCACGAGGTAACACATAGCACACTTAAAATGCCAAAAATACCAAAAATATCTGTCACGACCCAAAACAGGGGCCATGACCGGCGCTAGGGAACGGGAATTCTTTTGAATCCAGAACCCGTAGCAAGCCTAAAAATAAAATAAAACATGCAATAATAACAATAACAATATAATATGCAGCGGAAATAAAAAATCATAAATATCACCATATTATTCATATCAACTGGATTTAAATCAAATCTCATCTCATAGATATAAAATCTTTAATACAAATCCAGTTTCAATGTAATACATCTCTTTTAAAATAAAATACATGAAATCCAATACTTTAATTCACAACTACTGCAGTGTCTAGATAAAATAAATAAGACTCAAGTAGATAATTTACACAAAGATGTCGGGGCGGAAGAAATCCAGCGTATCGACCTGCTACTGAGGTCTGAGGAAGTTGACTCTCCTGAAAAATAGTCAACAGAGGGGAGTCAGACCTCACTGAGTGAATTACTATAATATATATACATACACACTAAATGATAATGCATACAGTCAACAGTATATATCTAATATATATATATATATATATATATATATATATACAGGCAATTACACACAGATGCAATAAAATCATTTTTATATATTTTATCTGAAAATCATCTTTTATGAAGGATCATATAGAACCCTAGAATATCGCAACCTCAGAAATAGTGTTAGACAACACTCTAACCATACAGGCTCACTTATTCTAAATATATCCACTTAATCCATTTAGACATTAGACTGGCCCCGAGACACTAAGTCAACCGAGCTCCAGCAGTCTGACTGCCAGTGTGATTGGCCCCGAGACACTTGGTCAACCGAGCTCCAGCAATCACACCCAAATCACATCTTACACATATCAATAATCACATCAAATCAATATCCACAAATAAGTTAGTATTATAGTCTAAATACTATAGGAGTACCGGTACGTACTCGGTCCTAGTGCTGCCCACTAGGTAGCACGTTCTATCGATATCCTTCATTAATAAATAAATCATTTATTCACAAAAATAAATGATGCATGAATTTAAATGAAATAACAATATAAACCATATATATACCGAAAATATACCAAACATAAACCAGGTATATTTCGAGTATATATACGTCAAATAAATTCAATCAAATCATAAATTAAACTAAAAATATATTTAAAAACATTTTAAATATATTTTATTAATAAAACATGTATATAATTTATTATATACCAAAAATAAACCAAAAATATACTTAATATAAACTTAAGAAATAATCAAATTATTTATGCATATTTAATCAACATAAAACATGCATTTCTAAATCATGCATCCTAAGCATATATATATAGTATAGTAACTCACCTAGTGCGCTCCACGAGACAGGTCCGACGGGCCTGGTCCACTAGCCCTCGGTCTCGGCACAACTAAACAAGAAATAAATAATCGACATCAGAATAATCCTAATAGAAATCCTAGAATTCGATCTAGAGTATTAATCATAGAATCAGAAATTAGGGTTCGACTGGATATCACGTTTTACGAGAATTCTACCGAAAATCCGGCAGAACCTCCCCTGTAAAACGGACATCTCTCTACTCAAAAGAGTAGAGCCGACCCTGCAAAGAAATACACTTCAAAAAATAAGCTCAACACAAACCCACAACCCCTCGGTCGGACTCCAGACTACAATCTACCGATCGGGGTCCACAACACAGAATAATTCCGAGAATACCAAAAATATCCTTATAGCATAGAAATTCATTTTATAGGTAGAAATTACATAATTAACCTTAAAACACAATAAAAATCGATAAAAACTCACTTTATTTGAAAAATCGTATATTATATATATAATTGAAAATAATTTACGAAAAATAGTTTTAATTAGTTAAAAATACTAAATAATTTGTAGAAATCATTTTTATACCTTAAATAACTATTAAAACCGATTAAATTACATTTTTAGCCAATTTAGAGTAAAATTACCAAAATACCCCTATATATATAAATATACTTAAATTACTTCAAAAATTCACCAAAAATCATACAATTATCCAAAATTAATTTTCTCAACATATTTATCAATAATATTAATAATTAAACCCAATTAACCAATTAATTTCAAATAAAAACACAATTAACCCTAATTTCTCAAAATCACATAAACTTCAATAATTCAAAATAAATACTTAGAAATTCATAAAAATTCCAAATAAATTCCTATAATTCATTTAAACACCTAATTTAACCATAAACTCCAATTTTATAATTTAAATAATTAATTTCCGAAAATTAGAAAATAATATTAAAATATTCAAAAATACCCAAAAATCCAAACAATCTCCAAAAATTCTACAAAAATTCATACATGTAGATTAAGCTACTAGGAACAACATTTGTGAAGGAAGTTTTCATGAATCAATCAATTCGAAGCTCAAAAAAAATCGAAAACCATAATGTGACCGAAATTGAAAATTCGAAACCTAAGCAAATCTAGGCCATTTAAGCTCAAACCAAAGCTAGAATCACACTCACCGGACCTCAAGGAGTCGATGAAGACCGGTGGTGTCGAAAATGGTGGCCGGAATCGGCGTGATCGACGGTGGATCGATTTTCGGCTTCTCCGACCAAAATCGACTTCCAGACACCGGAAACGGCTACCACAGGCGGCGAAAAAGGTTGGGGAAGGTGGTGGCACACCGGACCGCACACCCACGGTGAAGAAACGGCACGGCAGCGACCGGAAAGGCGAAGGGAATCGGTCGGGAGGAAGAGGAAGGCTCGGGGGCAAAATGGTAATTTTCCAATTCTTTTGATTTTTGACAATTTTTAATGTATATATGTATATATATATACTTTACACTATATAATAAAATAATATTAAATTACACACTTTAAATATACACCACACACATAAAATTTAACATTTTAATAATTTATACTAAATAAAAATAATTAAATATCAATAAAACTAATAAATAATAAATAAAATATTAGGGTAATACTAAACCCTAATTAAATAAATATACACACGCATAGGCTTTATTTAGTATTTAAAAATACGTATGAGTTCATGCAAGTCCGAAAATATATTTAAAATAATTAATACTAAAATATTTACGTGAAAATTTCCCCGAAAATGCAAGTCCCTGGAAAATTTTACGTAAAATACTGTAGGTAAAACACAGTATTAAAAATAGGTTTTAAATACATATTAACTCGTAAAAAATATCATAAGATATATATATACAAAATTGTTAACACTGCATATCCCGGTACAGTGTAAAAATATTTAAAAACACGGGATATTACAGTCTTCCCCCCTTATAAGAATTCGTCCCCGAATTCCAGAAAACAAGATCAAGAAGGAAAGAGATACGGGTAAGAAGCTCGCATCTCAGCTTCAGTCTCCCACGTATGCTCCTCGACTTTGTCGCTACGCCACAAAACCTTGACCATCGGAATCTGCTTCAATCTCAACTGTCGAACTTGAAAATCAACGATCGCCACAGGTTCATCCACAAACGTCAAATCTTCACTCACTTCTACACTGTCAGGTTGCAACACGTGTGAAGGATCTGAGATATACTTCCTTAACATCGAGATATGAAATACTGGATGCACTTGTGACATACTCGGAGGCAAATCCAACCGATATGCAACAGTGCCAACTCTCTTCAAAATCTCAAACGGTCCAATATATCTCGGTGCTAACTTACCCTTCCTGCCAAATCTCATCACACCCTTCATCGGAGATACCTTTAGAAAAACAAAATCTCCAACCTGAAACTCCACATCTCTGCGCCTAGGATCCGCATAACTCTTTTGTTTGCTAACTACGGTCTCTAACCTGCGCTTAATCACGGCGACTTTCTCTGCAGCATCCTGAACCATCTCAGGTCCAGTCAAAGCTCTCTCACCAATCTCATCCCAACTCAACGGGGATCTACACTTTCTTCCATACAACGCCTCATACGGTGCCATACCAATACTGCTATGGTAGCTGTTATTATATGCAAACTCAACAAGCGACAAATGATCATCCCAGCTACCTCCCAAATCCAAGACACATATCCTCAACATATCTTCCAGTGTCTGGATCGTCCTCTCAGACTGGCCATCTGTCTGAGGATGAAAAGCAGTACTGAAATCCAACCTAGTGCCCATCGCTTCCTGTAACTTCTGCCAAAAACGCGAAGTAAACACCGAACCTCTATCTGACACAATGGACAGAGGTACTCCATGAAGGCATACGATATGCTTCACATACAACTTCGCCAATCTAGCAACAGAATATGTGGCTTTCACTGGCAAGAAATGTGCAGACTTCGTCAATCTGTCTACAATCACCCAAATGGAATCGTATCCATCCTTCGAACGAGGTAAACCGACCACAAAATCCATAGCTATCCTTTCCCACTTCCACTCGGGAATAGGAAGAGGCTGAAGCTTCCCAGAAGGCTTCTGATGTTCAGCTTTCACTTGCTGACACGTCAGACACTTAGCAACATAATCAGCGACATCTTTCTTCAATCCATCCCACCAGTATAGATCTCTAATACTATGGTACATCTTAGTGACACCCGGATGAACGCTGTAAGCTGTGGAATGTGCTTCCTCTAGGATCTCTTCTCTCAAATCATCCACATCAGGAACACACAATCTACCACTGATCCACAACACACCATCATCATCAAGTGTGAAATTAGTGAACTTCCCTGCTCTGACATTCTTTGCAAGCTCTTCCAGAATAGGATCTCGGCTCTGAGCTGCTTTAATCCTATCCCTCAGTACAGATCGTACTCTAAACTGAGCTAGCAGTCCACCTGATCTACTAATCTTCATCATCAGACCTTGATCCACCATCTGATGCAACTCTTGGATCAATGGTCTCCTCTCAACACCGATGTGAGCAAGACTACCTGAGGACTTCCTACTCAAGGCATCTGCTACAACATTAGCTTTACCCGGATGATATAGAATCTCACAATCATAATCCTTCAATAATTCTAACCATCTTCTCTGCCTCAAATTCAGATCTCGCTGCTGAAAAATGTACTTAAGGCTCTTGTGATCAGTAAATATCTCACAAGTCACCCCGTACAGATAATGTCTCCAAATCTTCAAAGCAAAAATCACTGCAACCATCTCCAGATCATGTGTAGGATAGTTCTGCTCATGCTTCTTCAATTGCCTCGAAGCATAGGCTATCACCCTTCCATTCTGCATCAACACACAACCAAGACCAATTCTAGAGGCATCACAGTAAACTGTGAACTTATCCACACTATTAGGCAAAGCTAATACTGGCGTTGTGGTCAACTTCTCTTTCAACAACTGAAAACTGTTCTCACAAGCTTCTGACCTGTCACGACCCAAAACAGGGGCCATGACCGGCGCTAGGGAACGGGAATTCTTTCGAATCCGGAACCCGTAGCAAGCCTAAAAAATAAAATAAATCATGCAATAACAACAATAACCATATAATATGCAGCGAAAATAAAAAAAAACATAATATCATAATATCATTTTCATCACTGGATTTAATCAAAATCTCATCCCATAAATATATAATTTTTAATACAAATCCAGTTTCAACATAATACATCTCTTTTAAAATAAAATGCATGAAATCCAATACTTTAATTCACAACTACTGCAGTGTCTAGATAAAATAAATAAGACTCAAGTAGACAATTTACATAAAGAAGCCGGGGCGGAAGAAATCCGGCGTATCGACCTGCTACTGAGGTCTGAGGAAGTTGACTCTCCTGAAAAATAGTCAACGGAGGGGAGTCAGACCTCACTGAGTGAATTACTATAATATATATACATACACACTAAGTGATAATGCATACAATCAACAGTATATATATAATATGTATATATACAGGCAATTGCACACAGATGCAATAAAATCATTTTATATATTTTATTGAAAATCACAGTTTATGAAGGATCACATAGAACCCTAGAATATCGCAACCTCAAAAATAGTGTTAAACAACACTCTGGCCATACAGGCTAACTTATCCAAATATATCCACTTAATCCATTTAGACAGTAGACTGGCCCCGAGACACTAAGTCAACCGAGCTCCAGCAGTCTGACTGCTAGTGTGATTGGCCCCGAGACACTTGGTCAACCGAGCTCCAGCAATCACACCCACAAACCACATCTCACATATCAATAATCATAATCAAATCAATATCCACAAATAATTAGTAATATAGCCTAAATACTATAGGCGTACCGGTACGTACTCGGTCCTAGTGCTGCCCACTAGGTAGCACGTTCTATTGATATCCTTCATTCTTAAATATAAAACATTCATTCACAAAAATCAATGATGCATGAATATAAATGAAATAACAATATAAACCATATATATACCGGAAATATACCAAACATAAACTAAGTATATTTCGAGTATATATACGTCAAATGAATTCAATCAAATCATAAATTAAACTAAAAATATATTTAAAAACATTTTAAATATATTTTATTAATAAAACATGTATATAATTTATTATATACCAAAATAAACCAAAAATATACTTAAATACAAATCACATTATTTATGCATTTTAATCAAAGTAAAACATATATTTCTAAATCATGCATCCTAAGCATATATATATAGTATAGTAACTCACCTAGTGCGCTCCACGAGACAGGTCCGACGGGCCTGGTCCACTAGCCCTCGGTCTTGGTGCAACTAAACAAGAAATAAGTAATCGACATCAGAATAACCCTAATAGAAATCCTAGAATTCAATCTAGAGTATTAAACACAGAATCGGAAATTTAGGGTTCGACTGGATATCACGTTTTACGAGAATTCTACCGAAAATCGGGCAGAACCTCCCCTGTAAAACGGACATCTCTCTACTCAAAAGAGTAGAGCCGACCCTGCAAAGAAACACACTTTGAAATACAAGCTCAACAAACATCCATAACCCCTTGGTCAAACTCCAGACTACAATCTATCGACCGGGGTCCACAAACACAGAATAATTCCAGATATAACAAAAATATCCTTAAATCACAGAAATACATTTTCATAGGTAGAAATTACATATTTAACCTTGAAACACTATAAAAACCGATTAAAACTCATTTTATTAGAAAAACCGTATATTTTATTTATAATTGAAAATAATTCACGAAAAATAGTTTTAATTAGTTAAAAATACCAAATATTTTGTAGAAATCATTTTTATACCTTAAATAACTAATAAAACCAATTAAATTACATTTTTAGACAATTTAGGGTAAAATTACCAAAATACCCCTATATATATAAATATACTTAAATTACTTCAAAAATTCACCAAAAATCATACAATTATCCAAAATTAATTTTCTCAACATATTTATCAATAATATTAATAATTAAACCCAATTAACCAATTAAATTCAAATAAAAACACATTTAACCTAATTTTTCCAAAATTCCATAAACTTCAATAATTCAAAATAAATACTTAGAAATTCGTAAAAATTCCAAATAAATTTCTATAATTCATTTCAACACCTAATTTAACCATAAACTCCAATTTCATAATTTAAATAATTAATTTCCGAAAATTAGAAAATAATATTAAAATATTCAAAAATACCCAAAAATCCAAACAATCTCCAAAAATTCTACAAAAATTCATACATGAAGATTAAGCTACTAGGAACAACATTTATGAAGGAAGTTTCCATGAATCAATCAATTCGAAGCTCAAAAAAATTGAAAACCCTAATAGGCCGAAATTGAAAAATCAAAACCTAAGCAAATCTAGACCAATTCAGCTCAATCCAAAGCTAGAATCACACTCACCGGAGCTCAAGGAGAAGAAAGAGACCGGCAGTGTCGAAAATGGTGGCCGGAATCGACATGATCGACGGTGGATCGATTTTCGGCTTCTCCGGCCAAAATCGATCTCCCGACGCCGGAAACGGCCTCCTCAGGCGGCGAAATTGGTCGAGGAAGACGGTGGCACACCGGACGGAACACCCACGGTGAAGGAACGGCACGGCAGCGACCGAAAATGGAGAAGGGAGAATCGGGAGGAAGAAGAAGAAGTCGGGGGCAAAAATGGTAATTTTCCAAACTTTTTGATTTTTGACAAATATATGTATATATATATACTTTATACTATATATTAAAATAATATTAAATTACACACATCAAATATACACCACACACATAAAAATATTAATATTTTAATAATTTATACTAAATAAAATTAATTAAATAACAATAAAACAATTAAATACTTAATAAAATATTAGGGAAATAATAAACCCTAATTAAATAAATATACATACACAGGCTTTATTTAATAATTTATAAATATGTATGAGTTCATGCAAGTCCGTAAATACATTTAAAATAATTAATAATACATTGTTTACGTGAAAATTTCCCCGGAAATGCAAGTCCCGGGAAAATTTTACGTAAAACACTCAAAATAATACACCGTAATTAAAATAGGTTTAAAATACATAACAACTCATAAAAATATCGTAATATATATATAAAAATTATTGACACTGTGTATCCCGGTACAGTGTAAAAATATTTTTAAAAACACGGGATATTACAGTCTCCCCCCCTTACAAGAATTCGTCCCCGAATTCTAAAAAGAAAAGATCAAGAAGGAAAGAGATACGGGTAAGAAGCTCGCATCTCAGCTTCAGTCTCCCACGTATGCTCTTCAACTCTGTCGCTACGCCATAGAACCTTGACCATCGGAATCTGCTTCGATCGCAACTGTCGAACTTGAAAATCAACGATCGCCACAGGTTCTTCCACAAACGTCAAATCTTCACTCATTTCTACACTGTCAGGTTGCAACACATGCGAAGGGTCTGAGATATACTTCCTCAACATCGAGATATGAAATACTGGATGCACCTGTGACATACTCGGAGGCAAATCCAACCGATATGCAACAGTGCCAACTCTCTCCAGAATCTCAAACGGTCCAATGTATCTCGGTGCTAACTTACCCTTCCTGCCAAATCTCATCACACCCTTCATCGGAGATACTTTCAGAAAAACAAAATCTCCAACCTGAAACTCCACATCTCTGCGCCTAGGATCCGCATAACTCTTCTGTCTGCTAACTGCAGTCTCTAATCTGCGCTTGATTACGGTGACTTTCTCTGCAGCATCCTGAACCATCTCTGGTCCAGTCAAAGCTCTCTCACCAATCTCATCCCAACTCAATGGGGATCTACACTTCCTTCCATATAACGCCTCATACGGTGCCATACCAATACTGCTATGGTAGCTGTTATTATATGCAAACTCAACAAGCGACAAATGATCATCCCAGCTACCTCCCAAATCCAAGACACACATCCTCAACATACCTTCCAGTGTCTGGATTGTCCTCTCAGACTGGCCATCTGTCTGAGGATGAAAAGCAGTACTGAAATCCAACCTAGTGCCCATCGCTCCCTGCAACTTCTGCCAAAAACGAGAAGTAAACACCGAACCTCTATCTGACACAATGGACACAGGTACTCCATGAAGGCACACAATATGCTTCACATACAACTTCGCCAATCTAGCAACAGAATATGTGGCTTTCACAGGCAAGAAATGTGCAGACTTCGTCAATCTGTCTACAATCACCCAGATGGAATCGTATCCATCCTTCGAACGAGGTAAACTGACCACAAAATCCATAGCTATCCTTTCCCACTTCCACTCGGGAATAGGAAGAGGCTGAAGCTTCCCAGAAGGCTTCTGATGTTCGGCTTTCACTTGCTGACACGTCAAACACTTAGCAACATAATCAGTGACATCCTTCTTCAATCCATCCCACCAGTATAGATCTCTGATACTGTGGTACATCTTAGTAACACCCGGATGAACGCTGTAGGCTGTAGAATGTGCTTCCTCTAGGATCTCTTCTCTCAAATCATCCACATCAGGAACACACAATCTACCACTGATCCACAACACACCATCATCATCGAGTGTGAAATCAGTGAACTTCCCTGTTCTGACATTCTTTGCAAGCTCTTCTAGAATAGGATCTCGGCTCTGAGCTGCTTTAATCCTATCCCTCAGTACAGATCGTACTTTAAACTAAGCTAACAGTCCACCCGATCTACTAATCTTCATCATCAGACCTTGATCCACCAACAAATGCAACTCCTGGATCAATGGTCTCCTCTCAACACCAATGTGAGCAAGACTACCTGAAGACTTCCTACTCAAGGCATCTGCTATAACATTAGCTTTACCCGGATGGTAAAGAATCTCGCAATCATAATCCTTCAACAGTTCCAACCATCTTCTCTGCCTCATATTCAAATCTCGGTGCTGGAAAATGTACTTAAGGCTCTTGTGATCAGTAAATATCTCACAAGTCACCCCGTACAAATAATGTCTCCAAATCTTCAAAGCAAAGATCACTGCAGCCATCTCAAGATCATGTGTAGGATAGTTCTGCCCATGCTTCTTCAACTGCCTCGAAGCATAGGCTATCACCCTTCCATTCTGCATCAACACACAACCAAGACCAATTCTAGAGGCATCACAGTAAACTGTGAACTTATCCACACTATTAGGCAAAGCTAATACTGGCGCTGTGGTCAACTTCTCCTTCAACAACTGAAAACTATTCTCACAAGCTTCTGACCACTCGAATCTAACATTCTTCTGAGTCAAGCGAGTCATAGGGGCTGCTATCCTGGAAAAATCCTGCACAAACCGCCTATAATACCCGGCTAAACCCAGAAAACTCCGAATCTCCGTAACAGAAGTAGGTCTAGGCCACTCAAATACTGCCTCAACCTTCTGTGGATCAACCTGAATACCTTCTTTAGACACTACGTGTCCAAGAAAAGAAACACTCTCCATCCAAAAATCACACTTCGAGAATTTAGCATAAAGCTGATGATCTCTCAATGTCTGTAGTACAATCCTCAAATGATATACATGCTCTTCCATACTCCTCGAATATACCAGTATATCATCAATGAAGACTACTACAAACTGATCCACATACGGTCTGAATACTCTGTTCATCAGATCCATAAAAGCTGCTGGTGCATTAGTCAAACCAAAAGACATCACCAGAAACTCATAATGGCCATAACGAGTGCGGAAAGCTGTCTTAGGAATATCAGATTCACTAATCCGCAGCTGATGATAACCTGACCTCAAGTCAACCTTAGAAAAGAATTGTGCACCCTGGAGCTGATCAAACAAATCATCAATCCTCGGGAGAGGATACTTGTTCTTCACTGTCACCTTATTCAACTCTCTATAGTCAATGCATAGTCTCAGGGTACCATCCTTCTTCTTCACAAACAAGACTGGTGCACCCCAAGGAGAAACACTAGGTCTAATAAAACCTTTATCCAACAACTCTTGCAACTGCTCCTTCAACTCTCTCAACTCTGCAGGAGCCATACGATAGGGTGGCATAGATATAGGAGTAGTACCTGGAACCACATCGATACAGAACTCAATCTCTCTATGAGGTGGTAAACCTGGCAACTCCTCGGGAAAAATATCAGGAAACTCACAAGCAACAGGAACATCTGTGAGTGACAACTTCTCCACTGACGTATCCCTAACCAATGCCAAATACCCCTGACAACCTTTCTTCAATAACTTCCTAGCTGAAATAGCAGAAATAAGATTCTGAGGTGCTGAACTCCTATCACCAACAAACTTAAACTCTACTTCACCAGGAATTCTAAAAGTCACCTCCTTATTCCTGCAATCTACCACGGCGAAGTGCTGAGACAACCAATCCATTCCCAAAATAACATCAAACTCCATCACATCCAACAAAATCAAATCAGCGGGTAATTCTCTATCTCCCACGAGAACTGGACAACCAGAAAGAACAATATTGGCATCCAAGGAATCGCTCAGAGGAGTGGCAACAGACAAAGGAAAAGCCATCCTCGAAGCTTGCCAATAAGATTTAGAAGCAAAAATAGGAGAAACAAACGAATGCGTGGCACCTGGATCAAACAAAACCCAAGCATCCAGGTAACAAACAAAAACAATTCCTGCAACGACTGCATTAGATGCCTGAGCATCCTGCTGAGTCAGATGGAAGACTCTCGCCTGGCCTCGACCTCCCTGTTGACTGGTAGAAGCCTGGCCAACACCTCTGGCACCTCCTCTAGTACCTCTACCACGACTCTACTGTGGAACAAACTGAGTGGAACTCTGATGCTGGGCTGGCGGTAACTGAAATGGCACGGGTGCTGCACTAGCAATCGACTGCTGTGGGAATCGCAGAATCTGCTACTGCTGATAACCAGAATAAGGACACGATCTGGCAAAATGTCCTGTCTGCCCGCATCTGAAACATGTCAGTGGTGTCAGATAACATGGTCCCTGATGGACTCTACCACAAGTCTGGCAAACGCTGGCAGCTGATCCAGAACTACGACCACTGCTGCTGCTCGAAGCACTTGACCCAAATCTGAATGATCTACGCTGACCTCCACGACCATGTCTACTACTCCGATGCACTCGCTGCTGCTGTCTCTGACTCTATTGAGTCGAACCTCGCTGCTGACTACTCGAACCAACATGAAAACTCGAATATGGAGTAGCCTGCAATCCACTCGACTGAACTCCCAACTGATAATTATCAGGCATCGCTCCCTGCCTAACTAACCTCAGCTCAATCTCCTTAGCTAACTCGATCACAGACTCCAGAGTAAGACCTGTTGTAGGCATACCAGCAAAAGCTGAACCCAAACCAGTAACATAGGTAGTAACAGCAAAATACTGATCTCGCATCAGATCCTCAGCATATCTACCCAGACGAAGAAACTCTTGGGTATACTCCTCTACAGATCGATCTCCACGAGAAATACTGGTCAGACGAAGACGATAACTCAAACGAAGAGGCTCTGGACAAAATCTCCTCATGAATCGCTCTCGAAACTGAGCCCATGTCATCGTCATCATGTAAGGCTGGATCATCTGAATAAACCAATCCAAGGCTGGTCCCTCGACAGACAACTCAATGATCATAATCCTCTGGTACTCGGTATGAGCATTCCGAGTCCTAGTCTCAATCGCATGTAGAAAGTCTAAAGGATCAGAAGTACCATCAAAAGCAATCCTGCCAACTCGGGCATAGAACAAAGCTGCCTCAGGGTCAGACATACCCTGCTGATAGGCAGGCTGAACAGGCTGAACAACTGGAGGAACAGGAACATCAAATTCAGGCTCAACAGGCTCCTCATCCTGTAACTCTCTCTGCCTACGGCGACCTGCCGCTCCTCGAGGTCTACCTCTGCCATGACCTCTACGCCTAACTGGCAGCTCAGGAGGTAAAAACTCATCCTGAAAAGACTCATCATCCTCGGCCTCAACGACCGGTGGAGCGACACGCGCTCGCCTCCTCATACTGAAAAGACAAACGGAAAGATTCAGACAAAATAGACAACGGAGGAATAACGCTGAAAACTACAGCAAGGAATACTTATCAAGACATACTCGAACCTAATACACTGCAGTAGTTCAAAAGAAAAAACACAACTTTAAAACTTAGGGCCACAACTCACATAACTAAGCCCTGACACAGAACTCTGTTCTGATACCAACTTTGTCACGACCCAAAACAAGGGCCATGACCGGCGCTAGGGAACAGGAATTCTTTCGAATCCGGAACCCGTAGCAAGCCTAAAAAATAAAATAAATCATGCAATAACAACAATAACCATATAATATGCAGCGGAAATAAAAAAAATCATAATATCATAATATCATTTTCATCACTGGATTTAATCAAAATCTCATCCCATAAATATATAATCTTTAATACAAATCCAGTTTCAACATAATACATCTCTTTTAAAATAAAATGCATGAAACCCAATACTTTAATTCACAACTACTGCAGTGTCTAGATAAAATAAATAAGACTCAAGTAGACAATTTACATAAAGAAGCCGGGGCAGAAGAAATCCGGTGTATCGACCTGCTACTGAGGTCTGAGGAAGTTGACTCTCCTGAAAAATAGTCAACGGAGGGGAGTCAGACCTCACTGAGTGAATTACTATAATATATATACATACACACTAAGTGATAATGCATACAATCAACAATATATATATAATATGTATATATACAGGCAATTGCACACAGATGCAATAAAATCATTTTATATATTTTATTGAAAATCACAGTTTATGAAGGATCACATAGAACCCTAGAATATCGCAACCTCAAAAATAGTGTTAAACAACACTCTGGCCATACAAGCTCACTTATCCAAATATATCCACTTAATCCATTTAGACAGTAGACTGGCCTCGAGACACTAAGTCAACCGAGCTCTAGCAGTCTGACTGCTAGTGTGATTGGCCCCGAGACACTTGGTCAACCGAGCTCCAACAATCACACCCACAAACCACATCTCACATATCAATAATCATAATCAAATCAATATCCACAAATAATTAGTAATATAGCCTAAATACTATAGGCGTACCGGTACGTACTCGGTCCTAGTGCTGCCCACTAGGTAGCACGTTCTATTAATATCCTTCATTCTTAAATATAAAACATTCATTCACAAAAATCAATGATGCATGAATATAAATGAAATAACAATATAAACCATATATATACCGAAAATATACCAAACATAAACCAGGTATATTTCGAGTATATATACGTCAAATGAATTCAATCAAATCATAAATTAAACTAAAAATATATTTAAAAACATTTTAAATATATTTTATTAATAAAACATGTATATAATTTATTATATACCAAAATAAACCAAAAATATACTTAAATACAAATCACATTATTTATGCATTTTAATCAAAGTAAAACATATATTTCTAAATCATGCATCCTAAGCATATATATATAGTATAGTAACTCACCTAGTGCGCTCCACGAGACAGGTCCGACGGGCCTGGTCCACTAGCCCTCGGTCTCGGTGCAACTAAACAAGAAATAAGTAATTGACATCAGAATAACCCTAATAGAAATCCTAGAATTCAATCTAGAGTATTAAACACAGAATCGGAAATTTAGGGTTCGACTGGATATCACGTTTTACGAGAATTCTACCAAAAATCGGGCAGAACCTCCCCTGTAAAATGGACATCTCTCTACTCAAAAGAGTAGAGCCGACCCTGCAAAGAAACACACTTTGAAATACAAGCTCAACAAACATCCACAACCCCTCGGTCGGACTCCAGACTACAATCTGTCGACCGGGGTCCACAAACACAGAATAATTCCAGATATAACAAAAATATCCTTAAATCACAGAAATACATTTTCATAGGTAGAAATTACATATTTAACCTTGAAACACTATAAAAACCGATTAAAACTCATTTTATTAGAAAAACCGTATATTTTATTTATAATTGAAAATAATTCACGAAAAATAGTTTTAATTAGTTAAAAATACCAAATATTTTGTAGAAATCATTTTTATACCTTAAATAACTAATAAAACCAATTAAATTACATTTTTAGACAATTTAGGGTAAAATTACCAAAATACCCCTATATATATAAATATACTTAAATTACTTCAAAAATTCACCAAAAATCATACAATTATCCAAAATTAATTTTCTCAACATATTTATCAATAATATTAATAATTAAACCCAATTAACCAATTAAATTCAAATAAAAACACATTTAACCTAATTTTTCCAAAATTCCATAAACTTCAATAATTCAAAATAAATACTTAGAAATTCATAAAAATTCCAAATAAATTCCTATAATTCATTTCAACACCTAATTTAACCATAAACTCCAATTTCATAATTTAAATAATTAATTTCCGAAAATTAGAAAATAATATTAAAATATTCAAAAATACCCAAAAATCCAAATAATCTCCAAAAATTCTACAAAAATTCATACATGAAGATTAAGCTACTAGGAACAACATTTGTGAAGGAAGTTTCCATGAATAAATCAATTCGAAACTCAAAAAAATTGAAAACCCTAATAGGCCGAAATTGAAAAATCAAAACCTAAGCAAATCTAGACCAATTCAGCTCAAACCAAAGCAAGAATCACACTCACCGGAGCTCAAGGAGAAGAAAGAGACCGGCGGTGTCGAAAACGGTGGTCGGAATCGGCGTGATCGACGGTGGATCGATTTTCGGCTTCTCCGGCCAAAATCGATCTCCCGACGCCGGAAACGGCCTCCTCAGGCGGTGAAATTGGTCGGGGAAGACGGTGGTACACCGGACGGCACACCCACGGTGAAGGAACGGCACGGCAGCGACCGGAAATGGAGAAGGGAGAATCGGGAGGAAGAAGAAGAAGTCGGGGGCAAAAATGGTAATTTTCCAAACTTTTTGATTTTTGATAAATATATGTATATATATATACTTTATACTATATATTAAAATAATATTAAATTACACACATCAAATATACACCACACACATAAAAATATTAATATTTTAATAATTTATACTAAATAAAATTAATTAAATAACAATAAAACAATTAAATACTTAATAAAATATTAGGGAAATAATAAACCCTAATTAAATAAATATACATACACAGGCTTTATTTAATAATTTATAAATATGTATGAGTTCATGCAAGTCCGTAAATACATTTAAAATAATTAATAATACATTGTTTACGTGAAAATTTCCCCGGAAATGCAAGTCCCGGGAAAATTTTACGTAAAACACTCAAAATAATACACCGTAATTAAAATAGGTTTAAAATACATAACAACTCATAAAAATATCGTAATATATATACAAAAATTATTGACACTGTGTATCCCGGTACAGTGTAAAAATATTTTTAAAAACACGGGATATTACATGACCACTCGAATCTAACATTCTTCTGAGTCAAGCGAGTCATAGGGGCTGCTATTCTGGAAAAATCCTGCACAAACCGCCTATAATACCCGGCTAAACCCAGAAAACTCCGAATCTCAGAAACAGAAGTAGGTCTAGGCCATTCAGACACTGCCTCAATCTTCTGTGGATCAACCTGAATACCTTCTTTAGACACTACGTGTCCAAGAAAAGAAACACTCTCCATCCAAAAATCACACTTAGAGAATTTAGCATAAAGCTGATGATCTCTCAATGTCTGTAGTACAATCCTCAAATGATATACATGCTCTTCCATACTCCTCGAATATACCAGTATATCATCAATGAAGACTACTACAAACTGATCCACATACAGTCTGAATACTCTGTTCATCAGATCCATAAAAGTTGCTGGTGCATTAGTCAAACCAAAAGACATCACCAGAAACTCATAATGGCCATATCGAGTGCGGAATGCTGTCTTAGGAATATCAGATTCACTGATACGCAACTGATGATAACCCGACCTCAGGTCAACCTTAGAAAAGAACTGTGCACCCTGAAGCTAATCAAACAAATCATCTATCCTCGGGAGAGGATACTTGTTCTTCACTGTCACCTTATTCAGCTCTCTGTGGTCAATGCACAGTCTTAGGGTACCATCCTTCTTCTTCACAAACAGGACTGGTGCACCCCAAGGAGAAACACTAGGTCTAATGAAACCTTTATCCAACAACTCTTGCAACTGCTCCTTCAACTCTTTCAACTCTGCAGGAGCCATACGATAGGGTGGCATAGATATAGGAGTAGTACCTGGAACCACATCTATACAGAACTCAATATCTCTATGAGGTGGTAAACCTGGCAACTCCTTGGGAAAAACGTCAGGAAACTCACAAGCAACAGGAACATCTGTGAGTGACAACTTCTCCACTGACGTATCCCTGACCAATGCCAAATATCCCTGACAACCTTTCTTCAACAACTTCCTAGCTGAAATAGCAGAAATAAGATTCTGAGGTGCTGAACTCCTATCACCAACAAATTTAAAATCTTCTTCACCAGGAATTCTAAAAGTCACCTCCTTATTCCTGCAATCTACCACGGCGAAGTGCTGAGATAACCAATCCATTCCTAAAATAACATCAAACTCCATCACATCCAACAAAATCAAATCAGTGGGTAATTCTCTATCTCCCACGAGAACTGGACAACCAGAAAGAACAATATCGGTGTCCAAGGAATCGCTCAGAGGAGTGGCAACAGACAAAGGAAAAGCCATCCTCGAAGCTTGCCAACAAGATTTAGAAGCAAAAACAGGAGAAACAAACGAATGCGTGGCACCCAGATCAAACAAAACCCATGCATCCAGGTAACAAATAGAAACAATACCTGCCACGACTGCATTAGATGCCTGAGCATCCTGCTGAGTCAGATGGAAGACTCTGGCCTGACCTCGACCTCCCTGCTGACTGGTAGAAGCCTGGCCAACACCTATGGAACCTCCTCTAGTACCTCTACCACGACTCTGCTGTGGAACAAACTGAGTGGAACTCTGATGCTGAGCTGGTGGTAACTGAAATGGCACGGGTGCAGCACTAGCAATCGACTGCTGTGGGAATCGCGAAATCTACTACTGCTGATACCCGGAATAAGGACACGATCTGGCAAAATGTCCTGTCTGCCCGCATCTGAAGCATGTCAGTGGTGTCAGATAACACGGTCCCTAATGGACTCTACCACAAGTCTGACAAACACTGGTCGCTGATCCAGAACTACAACCACTGCTGCTGCTCGAAGCACTTGACCCAAATCTGAACGATCTACGCTGACCTCCACGGCCATGTCTACTGCTCCGATGCACTCGCTGCTGCTATCTCTGACTCTGCTGAGTCGGACCTCGCTGCTGACTACTCGATCCAACATGAAAACTCGAATACGGAGTAGCCTGCAATCCACTAGACTGAACTCCTAGTTGGTAATAATCAGGCATCGCTCCCTGTCTAACTAACCTCAGCTCAATCTCTTTAGCTAACTCGATCACAGACTCGAGAGTAAGGCCTGCTGTAGGCATACCAGCAAAAGCTGAACCCAAACCAGTGACATACGTAGTAACCACGAAGTACTGATCTCGCATCAGCTCCTCAGCATATCTACCCAGACGAAGAAACTCTCGGGTATACTCCTCTACAGATCGATCTCCACGAGAAATATTGGTCAAACGGAGACGATAACTCAACGAAGAGGCTCTGGACAGAATCTCCTCATAAACCGCTCTCGAAACTGAGCCCAGGTCATCGTCATCATAAAGGGCTGGATCATCTGAATAAACCAATCTAAGGCTGGTCCCTCGACAGACAACTCAACGATCATGATCCGCTGGTACTCGGTATGAGCAGTCCGAGTCCTCGTCTCAATCGCATGTAGAAAATCTAAAGGATCGGAAGTACCATCGAAAGCAATCCTGCCAACTCGGGCATAAAACAAAGCTACCTCAGGGTCAGACATACCCTGCTGATAGGCAGGTTGAACAACTGGAGGAACAGGAACATCAAATTCAGGCTCAACAGACTCCTCGTCCTGTAACTCTCTCTGCCTACGGCGACCTGCCGCTCCTCGAGGTCTACCTCTGCCACGACCTCTACGTCTAATTGGCGGCTCAGGAGGTAAAACCTCATCCTGAAAAGACTCATCATCCTCGGCCTCAACGACCGGTGGAGCGACACGCGCTCGCCTCCTCATACTGAAAAGAAAAATGGAAAGATTCAGACAAAACAGACAACAGAGGAATAACGCTGAAAACTAAAGCAAGGAATACTTATCAAGACGTACTCAAACCTAATTCACTGCAGTAGTTCAACAGAAAACATAACTCGAAAACTAGGGCCATAACTCACATAACTAAGCCCTGACACAGAACTCCGCTCTGATACCAACTTTGTCACGACCCAAAACAGGGGCCATGACCGGCGCTAGGGAACGGGAATTCTTTCGAATCCGGAACCCGTAGCAAGCCTAAAAATAAAATAAAACATGCAATAATAACAATAACAATACAATATGCAGTGGAAATAAAAAATCATAAATATCACCATATTATTCATATCAACTGGATTTAAATCAAATCTCATCTCATAGATATAAAATCTTTAATACAAATCCAGTTTCAATGTAATACATCTCTTTTAAAATAAAATACATGAAATCCAATACTTTAATTCACAACTACTGCAGTGTCTAGATAAAATAAATAAGACTCAAGTAGATAATTTACACAAAGATGCCAGGGCGGAAGAAATTCGGCGTATCGACCTGCTACTGAGGTCTGAGGAAGTTGACTCTCCTGAAAAATAGTCAACGGAGGGGAGTCAGACCTCACTGAGTGAATTACTATAATATATATACATACACACTAAATGATAATGCATACAGTCAACAATATATATCTAATATATATATATATATACAGGCAATTACACACAGATGCAATAAAATCATTTTTATATATTTTATCTGAAAATCATCTTTTATGAAGGATCATATAGAACCCTAGAATATCGCAACCTCGGAAATAGTGTTAGACAACACTCTAGCCATACAGGCTCACTTATTCCAAATATATCCACTTAATCCATTTAGACATTAGACTGGCCTCGAGACACTAAGTCAATCGAGCTCCAACAGTCTGACTGCCAGTGTGATTGGCCCCGAGACACTTGGTCAACTGAGCTCCAGCAATCACACCCAAATCACATCTTACACATATCAATAATCACATCAAATCAATATCCACAAATAAGTTAGTATTATAGCCTAAATACTATAGGCATACCGGTACGTACTCGGTCCTAGTGCTGCCCACTAGGTAGCACGTTCTATCGATATCCTTCATTAATAAATAAATCATTCATTCACAAAAATAAATGATGCATGAATTTAAATGAAATAACAATATAAACCATATATATACTGGAAATATACCAAACATAAACCAGGTATATTTCGAGTATATATACGTCAAATAAATTCAATCAAATCATAAATTAAACTAAAAATATATTTAAAAACATTTTAAATATATTTTATTAATAAAACATGTATATAATTTATTATATACCAAAAATAAACCAAAAATATACTTAATATAAACTTAAGAAATAATCAAATTATTTATGCATATTTAATCAACATAAAACATGCATTTCTAAATCATGCATCCTAAGCATATATATATAGTATAGTAACTCACCTAGTGCGCTCCACGAGACAGGTCCGACGGGCCTGGTCCACTAGCCCTCGGTCTCGGCACAACTAAACAAGAAATAAATAATCGACATCAGAATAATCCTAACAGAAATCCTAGAATTCGATCTAGAGTATTAATCACAGAATCAGAAATTAGGGTTCGACTGGATATCACGTTTTACGAGAATTCTACCGAAAATCCGACAGAACCTCCCCTGTAAAACGGACATCTCTCTACTCAAAAGAGTAGAGCCGACCCTGCAAAGAAATACACTTCAAAAAATAAGCTCAGCATAAACCCACAACCCCTCGGTCGGACTCCAGACTACAATCTACCGACCGGGGTCCACAACACAGAATAATTCCGAGAATACCAAAAATATCCTTATAGCATAGAAATTCATTTTATAGGTAGAAATTACATAATTAACCTTAAAACACAATAAAAACCGATAAAAACTCACTTTATTTGAAAAACCGTATATTATATATATAATTGAAAATAATTTACGAAAAATAGTTTTAATTAGTTAAAAATACTAAATAATTTGTAGAAATCATTTTTATACCTTAAATAACTATTAAAACCGATTAAATTACATTTTTAGCCAATTTAGGGTAAAATTACCAAAATACCCCTATATATATAAATATACTTAAATTACTTCAAAAATTCACCAAAAATCATACAATTATCCAAAATTAATTTTCTCAACATATTTATCAATAATATTAATAATTAAACCCAATTAACCAATTAATTTCAAATAAAAACACAATTAACCCTAATTTCTCAAAATCACATAAACTTCAATAATTCAAAATAAATACTTAGAAATTCATAAAAATTCCAAATAAATTCCTATAATTCATTTCAACACCTAATTTAACCATAAACTCCAATTTCATAATTTAAATAATTAATTTCCGAAAATTAGAAAATAATATTAAAATATTCAAAAATACCCAAAAATCCAAAAAATCTCCAAAAATTCTACAAAAATTCATACATGTAGATTAAGCTACTAGGAACAACATTTGTGAAGGAAGTTTTCATGAATCAATCAATTCGAAGCTCAAAAAAAATCGAAAACCATAATGTGACCGAAATTGAAAATTCGAAACCTAAGCAAATCTAGGCCATTTAAGCTCAAACCAAAGCTAGAATCACACTCACCGGACCTCAAGGAGTCGATGAAGACCGGTGGTGTCAAAAATGGTGGCCGGAATCGGCGTGATCGATGGTGGATCGATTTTCGGCTTCTCCGGCCAAAATCGACTTCCAGACGCCGGAAACGGCTACCACAGGTGGCGGAAAAGGTTGGGGAAGGTGGTGGCACACCGGACGGCACACCCACGGTGAAGAAACGGCACGGTAGCGACCGGAACGGCGAAGGGAATCGGTCGGGAGGAAGAAGAAGGCTCGGGGGCAAAATGGTAATTTTCCAATTCTTTTGATTTTTGACAATTTTTAATGTATATATGTATATATATATACTTTACACTATATAATAAAATAATATTAAATTACACACTTTAAATATACACCACACACATAAAATTTAATATTTTAATAATTTATACTAAATAAAAATAATTAAATATCAATAAAACTAATAAATAATAAATAAAATATTAGGGTAATACTAAACCCTAATTAAATAAATATACACACGCATAGGCTTTATTTAGTATTTAAAAATACGTATGAGTTCATGCAAGTCCGAAAATATATTTAAAATAATTAATACTAAAATATTTACGTGAAAATTTCCCCGAAAATGCAAGTCCCGGGAAAATTTTACGTAAAATACTGTAGGTAAAACACAGTATTAAAAATAGGTTTTAAATACATATTAACTCGTAAAAAATATCATAAGATATATATATACAAAATTGTTAACACTGCATATCCCGGTACAGTGTAAAAATATTTAAAAACACGGGATATTACAATATCCTTATTATACCAAAATATAGCAATTTAGATATTTAAAACACTGAAAATAATTATTTCACCGATAATTAAAATAAAACCCTAATTTTGATAAAATATTATTAAAAATCAATAATTCTCAATAAATTCATAAATATTGACCAAAATACATTTTAAAACTCCAAATTACATAATTAACCCTAAAACATATTATAAATCGATAAAAACTCATTTATTTACAAAAATAGTATATTATATATAATTTGAAAATAATTTTTGAAAAATAGTTTTAATTAGTTAAAAATACTAAATCATTTGTAGAAATCATTTTTATACCTCAAATAACTATTAAAACCAATTTAATTATATTTTTAGTCAATTTAGTGTCAAATTATCAAAATACCCCTATTATATATAAATTCACTATAATTATTAAAAAATTCATTAAAAGTAATATAATTACTCAAAAATTAATTTCTCAACATATAATTCAATAATATCAATAATTATGCTCAATTAACCAATTAATTTTAACAAAATACCTAATTAACCTAATTTTCTAAAAATCACATAAACTAAATAAATTCACAATAATTATACAAAAATCATAAAAGTTAAAAATAAATTTCCAAAAATGCATTTTAACACCTATAAACACCATAAATCACAATTTCATAATTTATTTAATTAATTTACGAAAATTAGAAAATATTAATAAAATAATAAAAAATTCACAAAAATCAAAATAATTCCCAAAAATTCCACAAAAATTACAGCATGTAGATTGAGCTACTAGGATCAATATTTGTGAAGGAAGTTAGCTTGAATCATTAAAATCAAAGCTAAAAAAAAATCAAGAACACACATAGGCCGAAATTAAAAATTAGAAACCTAGGAAAATCTAAACCAAATCAAGTGAAACCAAGCTTAGAAATGCACTCATCGAAGCTCAAGGAAGAGATAGAGACTGGTGGCACTCCAAACGGTGGCCAGAAACGAGGTGATCGGAGTTGGGAGTGATTTTCGGTTTCTTGAAAGAAAACCGGCCAAATGACGTCGGAAAAGGGAAGAGAGGGTAGCAAAGGGAGTTTGGGATGGAGGAGGACGGCTGAGAGGTACATTGATGGCAAGAAACGGACGTTACAGTGGCCAGAAACAATGGGAGGGCGTCGGGCATGGAGAAGGAGATCGGGTGGCACAAATCATAATTATAGCAAACTTTTGTTATATATATATATATATAACCTTAATTTATATTATTATAATATATGAATACTATATTCATAATATTTATTCACCACATATTAAAATAATAATATTTACATACATATACATATATATAACATACATTATTTATTAAAACTATATAATATAAATTTCATTAAAATAAACCCTAATTTATTTAAATGTGTATATATACATGTATATGTATGTATATTAATACGAAAATTAAAATCGTACATGGACAACCGTCTAAAATAATTAATAATTATTTATTTAGGTTTTAATTTCCCTGAAAATAAAACTCTCAAGAAAATTTTACATAAGAGACTTAAAATAATTATGTCACGACCCAAAACAGGGGCCATGACCGGCGCTAGGGAACGGGAATTCTTTCGAATCCGGAACCCATAGCAAGCCTAAAATAAAATAAAACATACAATAATAATAAACACATAGTTAAAATAATCTGCAGCGGAAACAAATCATAAGTATCAAAATAATAATCCACTACCGGATTTAAATCAAATCCTCAACTCATATATATATATAAACTTTTAATACAAATCCAGTTCAAATATAATACAACATCTTTTCAATAATTTTACAACTACTGCAGTGTCTAGATCATAAAATAAAACTCAAGTGAGCAGTTTACATAAAGAAGCCGAAGTGGAAGAAATTCGGCGTACAGGCCTGCTACTGAGGTCTGAAGACGATGACTCTCCTGAAAAATAGTCAACGGAGGGGAGTCAGACCTCACTGAATGAATTACTATAATATATATACATGCATACTAAATGCGATTGCATACAGTCAAATATATATATATATATATATATATATATATATATATATAATATGTATGTATACAAGCAATTATACACAGATGCAATAAAATCATTTTATATATTTATTGAAAATCACTATTTATGAAAGATCAAATAGAACCCTAGAAAATCGCAACCTCAAAACAATGTTAGACAACACTTTAGCCATACATGCTCACTTATTCAATTTAGATAGTAGACTGGCCCCGAGACACTAAGTCAACCGAGCTCCAGCAGTCTGACTGTCAGTGTGATTGGCCCCGAGACACTTGGTCAACTGAGCTCCAACAATCACACTCCCAAATCATATCTCACACATCAAATAATCAAATCCAATCAATATCCACAAATGGTTAGTAATATAACCTAAATGCTATAAGCGTACCGGTACGTACTCGGTCATAGTGCTGCCCACTAAGTAGCACGTTCTATTGATATCCTTCATTGAAATATAAAGCATGCATTCATAAAAGTAAATGATGCATGAATTTAAATATAATAGCAAAAATAACCATATATATACTAGAAATATACCAAAAGTAAACCAGGTATATTTCGAGTATATATACGTCAAAGAAATCCAGATAGATTACAAAATAAACTAGAAATATATTCGAAAACATTTTAAACCTAATTTATTAGCAAAACATGCATATAATTTAAAATATACCAAAAATAAACTAAAGATAAACCAAAATAAACTTAAATACTAATTGAATTATTTATGCATAATTAATCAAAATAAAACATACATTTCTAAATCAAGCACCCTAAAGCATATATATATATAGCATAGTAACTCACACTTAGTGCGCTCCTCGAGATGAGTTCGATGGGCCTGGTCCACTAGGCCTCGGTGTCGGCGCAACTAAACAAACAAAAATAACAGACATCAGAATAAACCTAACAGAAAATCCTAGAAACTCGATCTAGAATATTAAACACAGAATTAGAATTAGGGTTTTATCGGACATCACGTTTTACGAGAATTCTACCAAAAATCCGACAGAACCTCCCTAGTAAAACGAACATCTCTCTACTCAAAGAGTAGAGCTGGCCATGCAAGGAAACACATTTTGAAAATAAACACAAAACACAACCAAAATCCCTCGGTCGGACCCCAAACTACAAATCACCGATCGAGGTCCACAATTCACAGAACAATATAAAAATACCGAAAATAACCTTATATACTAAAAAAACATTTAATAAGTAGAAATTATGTAATTAATCCTAAAACACAGTAAAAACCGATAAAACTCATTTATTTAAAAAAATCGTATATTATATATAATTTGAAAATAATTCACGAAAAATAGTTTTAATTAATTAAAAATACTAAATAATTTGTAGAAATCATTTTTATACCTTAAATAACTATTAAAACCAATTTAATTACATTTTTAGCCAATTTAGGGTAAAATTACCAAAATACCCCTATATATATAAATATACTAAAATTAATCCAAAAATTCACTAAAAATAATACAATTGCACAAAATTAATTTTCTCAACATATTTATCAATAATATCAATAATTAAACTCAATTAACTAATTAATTTCAATTAAACACACAATTAACCCTATTTTTCAAATATTACATAAAATAATTAAATTCAAAATAAATACATAGAAATTCATAAAAATTACAAATAAATTTCTATAATTAATTTCAACACCTATATTTACCATAAAACACAATTTCATAATTTAATTAATTAATTTTCGAAAATTAGAAAATAATAATAAAATATTCAAAAATACCCAAAAATCAAAATAATTTCCAAAAATTCTACAAAAAATAAAAAATGAATATTAAGCTACTAGGATCAACATTTTTGAAGGAATTTTTCATGAATCAATCAATTCGAAGATCAAAAAAATCAAGAACCCTAAAATGGCCGAATTGCAAAAATCAAAACCTAAGCAAATCTAGAACATTTTAAGTGAAACAAAGCTTGGAATCACACTCACCGGAGCTTAAGGAGAAGAAAGATACTGGTGGTGTTGAAAATGGTGGCCGAAAACGCCGTGAACGACGGTGGCTTAAGTTTCGGCTTCTCGAGCTTATTCAGGCCAAACCACGACGGAATAGGGAGCTGCTGATGGCGGGGAAGGTTGGGGAAGGAGGTGGCACGCCGGGAGGCACACCGACAGTGAGAAAATGGGATGGCAGACGGTGGAACGGCGAGGAGGTGATCGGGGAAGAAGAAGAAGTAGGCGATGGCACAACCGTAAATAACTCAAACTTTATTTTTTTGTTTAAATATTATATGTATATGTATATATATATTAAAATAATATAAACTCACAGACATTAAATATACACCACACACATATAATTTAATATATTAAATAATTTATACACTAAAAAAAATTTATTAAATAATATTAAAACTAATAATAAATAATAAAAATATTAGGGTAATTAATTAAACCCTAGTTAAATAAATAAATACACATATATACACTCTATCTAGTACTTTTAAAATACATATGAGTTCATGAAAATGTAGAAATCTATTTAAAATAATTAATAATAAACAATTTACGTGTCAATTTTTCCGAAAATAGAATTCTTGGAAAAATTTTACATAAAACACTTAAAATAATTAAAAATCAATTTTATTTAAATAACAACTCATGAAATATCATAAATATATACAAAAATTATTAACACTGCATATCCCGATGCAGTATTAAAATATTTAAAAACACGGGATATTACAAATTAAAAATGACTTTAAATAAATAATAAACTAATTAAATAATCAAATATATATAAAAACTATTAACACTGCATATCCTGATGTAATTTAAAATTATTTAAAAACTCGGGATATTACATATATATATATATATATATATATATATATATATATATATATATATATATATATATATATATACACACACACACACACACACACACTACTTTAACTAACCAATATATATATATATTGCTGTTGTTGTTGTTGATGTCATTATTGATGTTGTGGTTGATGTTGCCAGAAGAAGAAAGAAACAAGCAATGGTTGCTGGAAAGAAGAAAATAGCAAGAAGAAGAAAGAAGCAGGCAATGGTTGTTAGAAATGAAGAAAGGCAGGAAGAAGAGGGAAGGAATGGGATAGCAGGGAGAAAGAAAGGGAAGGGCGTGGGAAATGGGGTGGGTGTGTTTTTAATAAATAAATAAATATACACACACACACACACACACACCCACCCACTCAACACACATACATAA
Source organism: Mallotus nudiflorus (assembly GCA_947683625.1). Taxonomy (NCBI): domain Eukaryota; kingdom Viridiplantae; phylum Streptophyta; class Magnoliopsida; order Malpighiales; family Euphorbiaceae; genus Mallotus; species Mallotus nudiflorus. The sequence continues at coordinate 103,090 of CANTUR010000009.1, read as the reverse complement.
ATATAAAATACAATAATAATAATAACTCTAGTAAAAAAATGCTATGTAAATAATAAAATGAGATGGAAATAATAAATATATATTAATAGTTTCCAAATAGAATTTTAAATTTAGTAATTAAATATAACAATTTTTTTAATGTAATAATAATAACAACAAACGATAAAAATTATTAATAATGTTGCAAAGCTTGATATTTAATTATATGAAATAATTTAAAAAAATTCGGGTTATTACAATTATATGCATGTGTTAGTGTTGTTGTTTTGTATGTGTGTGTGTATATATATATATTGTTGTTGTTATTATTATTATTATTATTATAGTAGTTTTTGTTATTGTTATTATAGTAGTTGTTGTTATTGTTATTATCATTACTATCAAGATAAAAAAAAATCGGTGTTCTTTCTTTCTTCTCTTTCTTTTCTTTTTTCCTTTCCACTATTTTTCTTCTCCTCTTCCCATCGCTGTGCAAAACCGCTCGAGCCCACCGTGCACCACCTCCAGTTGCCACCACCCACCACCATCACCTCTCATCCTTCTCCTCTCCCTTCAACCTCCTTCAGCACGCCTATCCCTCGCTTGAAATCAGTAGAAACAGAAGCAGCAATAGTGGTGGTCCAGTTGTCGTCGGTGGTGATTTCGACGGCCAAAGCTCATGTTCCTAGGCTTGTTTGGATTTTCATGCTATGGGCAAGCCAATTCTAAGATCAGTTCAAGCTTAGAACGTGTAGATTGTAAGTTTTCTTGAATTTTTATTTATGTCAACTTTTAGTTTTAAATTTTTTTGAGCTTGATTTCTTATGATTTAGGCTTAGTGTCCTTAGAAAAATTGTTTTGTAGCTTAATCTATGCATATATATATATATATATATATATATATATATATATATATATATATATATATATATATATACTCTGAATTTTTTTAAATTATTTGATTTTTGAGGTTTGAATTTTCCGACGAGTCACTATTCTAGTGACGCTCACCTGAAAATCTTTTTATATTCAATAATTTTTTTTATGATATTTATAGTATAGTTTGTGAAGGAAGTTTATGAACATTTTGATCCAATTAATTACTATGAATTTTCAAAGTTTATGTGAAAAATTAATTTTTGAAAAAATTGATATAAATTAGTGAATTTGGTGCTTTAATTGAAATTATTATTAATTAGTATGTTTTGAATAATTTTGGAATAATAAATAATATTAAAATAATTTTTATGAATTATTTACTATTTTTAACTAATTAATAATAATTTTTGAAAATATATTCAAATAATAAATTTATTTACTATTTTTGTGATTAAATGAATTTTTAACTATTTTTATTATATATTTGAACTATTTAAATGATTATTTGTGAATTTTATTATTTAATTTTTAATAATCGAGAAATTGAATTTTTCTTAATATTATATAAATATTTGAGATTTATTAACTATTTTGAAAATAATTAGCTTTAATGTTTTTGTTATTAAATAAATAGTATTGTGGTTTAATTAATGTTTATGGATTTTAATGATTTTTATTATTATTATTATTATTATTATTATTATTATTATTATATTATTATTATTATTATTATTATTATTATTATTATTATTATTAAATATTGATTATTATGTATCGTGATCCTCGATTGGGAAATTATGTAGTTCAGGGTCCTAACCCAAGGTGTTGTGCATTTGTGATTTTAGAAGTGTGTTTACTTGCAAGATCGGCTCTACTTTTAGTAGAAAGATATCCATTTTACAAAGGAGACATTGTCAAATTTTCATTAGAATTCTCATAAAACATGATGTCAGGTAGATCCTGAGTTTTTGAATTATAGTCGAGTTGTGTCTTAGATTGAGTCATCCTTTAAAATTCCTAGAAGTGTAAAGTTAGGGATTTATTCTAATACTATTATATTTATTATATTTGCTATAGTTGCGCCGAGACTGAGGCCTATCGGACCAAACCTGTTGAGTCTGTCCAGAGGAGCGCAAACCTACGAGTTGTTATTTTATATATGCATTGCATATAAGATACATGATTATGAGCTTTCATATTTCCATAATGTATTTAAACATGAATTATTTTATTAAATGATTTAGTATATTTTTGGTATACTTTTAGTATATTTTCGGTATATTTTGATATATATGTGACATATATGTATGGTATATTCTTTTAAAATGGATGCCATTATATTTTAATTATGAATTTTATTATTTATAACACATATACGATTTATTTGAAGGATATCAATAAACTTGCTACCTAGTTAGTTGCACTAGTACTGTGTAAGTACTAGTGCATTAGATTTTAGGGTGGAGATTATGAAATCATTTGATGAGAAACTTGATTATTAGATTATTGAGAATTGTAGTGAGAGAGTAGTGTGATTGTGAGAGCTCGATTAACCTAGTTTCTAAGGGCTAATCATACTAACAGTGAGATTGCAAGAGCTCGATTGACTTAGTGTCTTAGGGCCAGTCCACTGTCTAAAATGGAATAAAAGAATTACTTTAGAAATAAGTAAGCCTGTATGGCTAGTGAGTTTTATGATTGAGGTTGCAAATATTTTAGGGTTCTATTTGATCCTTCATTTAAATAAACTTTTCTACATTTATTATATATATATAAAAGCGAATTTTAGTATATGTGTGAAATGGCTGTATACATTTATATTTATACTGATGCTTGATTGTATATGAGTTTAGGTTGCATGCATATATATTATAATAATTCACCCAGTGAGGTCTGACTCCCCTTAATATTTTTTTTTACAGGATCTTCTTCTTCTTCATACCTCCCCATTAGTACTTTATGCCAATCTTCTTCAGCCCCGACTAGACTATGTAAAATTTATATCTGAACTTTTGTTATGTTCTAGAAACTACAATAGTAGTGTTATTGTGATAGAAGTATGTTGTATTGGGTTTGGGATTCTGTATTTGGATATTGTATGACATATTTTTATTATGTTATAAAATAAAGATTTTCTTTTATATTAAATAAAGTTTTAATTTTGGCATATTTTTATATTATTATTGCATGTGTTATTATTTTAAGACTTGCTATGGGGGTTTCGGATTTAAAAGAATTCTGATTCCCTAGCATTAGTCATGACTCCCTGGTTTGGGTCATGACAAAGTTGGTATCAGAGCCTAGGTTATTAGTGTTGTGGACCTAGGTTATCAGAGTTGTGTTTTCTTTCAAACTACTGTAGTAAATTAGGTTTGATTATGTCTTTCATAAGTTTTCCTTAATATAGTATTCTGCGTAATTGTTAGGATGTCTGTTTGTTATCTATTTTGTTTAAATTTTGTTAGTTTTTATTTTTTCAGAATGAGGAGGCGAGCGTGTATCGCTTCACCGGTCGTTGAGGCCAAGGATGATGATTCCTTTCAGGATGAGGTTTTACCTCTTGAGCTGCCAGCTAGGCATAGAGGTAGAGGCAAAGGTAGACCTCAAAGAGTGACAAGTCGCCATAGGCAGAGAGATCTATAGGATGAGGACCCTGTAGAGCTAGAGTACGAGGAAGTTGTCATACCTCCAGTTGCACCGCAGATGCATCTTGTTTATCAGCAAGGTATATTTGACTATGAGGTAGCGTTGTTTTATGCCAGAGTTGGCAGATATCATTTGATGGGACTATAGATCCTTTAGACTTTCTGCATGCCATTGGGATGAGAACTTAGATTGCTCACACCGAGTATCAGTGGATTATAATAGTCGAGCTTTCTATTGAGGGACTAGCCCTGGATTGTTTCGTTCAGGTTATTCAACCGTACATGGTGACAATGACTTGGGTTCAGTTCTAAGAGAGGTTTATGAGATATTTTTGTCCAGAGCCTATATGGATGAGCTATAGACTTCGACTGACAAGCATTACCAGAGGTGATAGATCAGTAGAGGACTATACCAAAGAGTTCCTCAGACTGGGTCGATATACAAAGGACCTAATACGAGATCAGTACTTCACCATTACAACATACGTCATTGGACTAGGTTATGCATTTACTAGGATGCATATTGCAGGCCTTACTCTTGAGTCGGTGATAGAGTTGGAAAAGGAGATAAAGCTTAGATTGGTTAGGTAAGGAGTTATGCCTGATCATTATTAGTTGGGAGGTGTTTAGTCAGGAGGATTTCAGAGCACACCATTCTAGACTTTTCTGATTGGTTATAACAATCATCAGAGAGGATCTTATCAACAGAGCCAGAGACCTCAACAGAGAGTCCATAGGAGTAGTAGACATGGTTGTGGAGGACTGCATAGACCTATTAGATTTAGTTCTAGTGCTTCTAGTAGTAGTAGTTATCAGAGTTCGAGATACGACAGTGCAGAATCAGTAGCCAGTGCTTGTCAAATATGTGGGAGAGTCCATCAGGGACCGTGCTACATGACTCCTGGAGCTTATTTCAAATGCGGATATATGGGACATTTTACTAAAGTGTTATATATTCTAGCTATTAGTAGTAGTTGATTGCTAGTTCAGCTCTAACTCCTTATCAGTTGCCTTCAACTTAATATCTGAGTACAACTCAAATTGTTGCTCAGTAGGGGCATGACAAAGGTAGCAGAGGGGGTGCTATGGGTTTTAGTCATGCTTCCACCAGCCAGCAGGGAGGTCGAGGTCAGGCCAGAGTTTTCACCCTTACTCAGCAGGATGCTCAAGCATCTAATGCCATTATTGTAAGTATACTTCCAGTCTGTTACTTGGATGCTAGAGTTTTGATTGATCTGGGTACCACGCATTCTTTTGTGTCCCCTATTTTTACTTCAAAGTCTTGTTGGCAAGCTTCGAGGATGGCTTTTCCTTTATCTATCACCACTCCTCTAAGCAATTTATTAGACACCAAAGTTATTCTTTTTAGTTGTCTGGTGTTAATGGGGGGTAGAGAATTACCAGTGGAATTAGTGTTGTTGGATGTGATGGATTTTGATGTGATCCTTGGTATGGATTGGTTATCTCAGCACTATGTCGTTATGAATTGTCGGAGTAAAGAGATGATTTTCATAATTCTGGATGAAGAAAAGTTTAAGTTTATGGGTGATAAGAGTTTTGCACCTTAGAATCTCATTGCCGCTATCATGGCTAGGAAGATGTTGAGGAAAGGTTGTCAGAGATACTTGGCACTTGTTAGGGATACTTTAGTGGAGAACTTATCTCTCACAGATGTTCCAATAGCTTATGAGTTTTCACATGTTTTTCTTGAGGAATTGTCAGGTTTACCACCTCACAAAGAGATCGAATTCTATATAGATGTGGTTCCAGGTATAACTTTTATTTCAATGCCGCTCTACAGAATAACTCCAACATAGTTGAAGGAATTAAAAGAGTAGTTGTAAGATTTGTTGGATAAGAGTTTTGTTAGATCTATTGTTTCTCCTTAGGGACCAGTCCTATTTATGAAGAAGTAGAATGGTACACTGAGACTGTGCATTGATTATAGAGAGATGAATAAGGTGACAGTAAAGAACAAGTATCCTCTTCCAAGGATAGATGATCTGTTTGATCAACTTTAGGGTGGATAGTTCTTTTCTAAGATTGACTTGAGGTTGGGATATCATGAGTTAGGGATCAGTAAAGTCGATGTTCTTAAAACAATATTTTGCACTCAATATGGCCATTATAAGTTTCTAGTGACGTCATTCAAGTTGACTAATGCCTAGTTGCTTTTATGGACCTAATGAACAGGGTATTCAGACCGTTTATGGTAGTTTTCATTAATGATATACTAGTGTAGTCAAAGAGTATAGAGGAACACGTATATCATTTGAGGACAGTACTGCATACATTAAAAGAATATAAGCTTTATGCTAAATTCTCGAAGTGTGATTTATGGTTGGAGAGTGTTGCATTTCTTAGACACATAGTGTCTAAAGATGGTATTCAAGTTGATCTACAGAAGATTGAGGTAGTGTCTCAATGGCCCAAATCGATGATAGTCATAGAGATTTGAAGTTTTCTAGGTTTGGCTGGGTATTATAGGAGGTTTATATAGGATTTCTCAAGAATTACAGCTCTTATGACTCGCCTAACTCAAAAGAATATAAATTTTGTGTGGTCAGATGCTTGTGAGAATAATTTTCAGTTACCGAAGGAAAAGTTAACCATAACTCCCATTCTGGCTTTGCCTAATTAAGAAGATAAGTTCATCATGTATTGTGATGCCTTTAGAGTCGGCCTATGTTATGTGTTAATGCAGAATGGTAGGGTGATAGCTTATGCTTTGAGGTAGTTGAAGAAGCATGAATAGAATTATCCTACTTACGACTTAGAGATGGCTGCAGTGATCTTTGCTCTTAAGATTTAGAGACATTATTTGTACGGGATGACTTGTTAGACTTTCACAGATCATAAGAGCCTGAACTATATATTCTAATAGAGAGATTTAAACTTGAGGCAAAGGAGATGGTTGGAATTATTGAAGGATTATGACTACAATATTCTTTATCATCTAGGCAAGGATATTGTGGTAACAGATGCTTTGGGTAGAAAGTCGTAGAGTATTCTTGCTCACATTAGTATAGAGAAGGGACCTTTGATCTAAGAGTTGCATGAGTTAGTGGATCAAGGTTAGATGATGAAGATTAGCATATCAGGTGGATTACTAGCTCAATTCAGAGTCAGATCAGTATTGAGGGATAGGATTAAGGCAACTCAAGGCCGAGATCCTATTCTAGCAAAGCTTGAGGAGAATGTTCATGCAAGGAAGTTCATTGATTTTACATTGGATGATAAAGGTGTTTGGTGGATCAGTGGTAGATTATGTGTTCCTGATGTGGATAATTTAAGAGAGGAGATCCTTGAAGAAGCACATTCTATAGCTTATAGTGTACATCCTGGTGTTACTAAGATGTACCATAGCATAAGAGATTTGTACTGGTGGGATGGACTAAAGAAGGATGTAGCTAATTATGTTTTTTAAGTGCTTGACTTGTCAGCAAGTGAAAGCTGAGCATCATAAGCCTTCTAGGAAGCTCCTGCCTCTTCCTATTCCTGAGTGGAAATGAGAGAGAATTGCTATGGATTTTTTGGTAGGGTTACCTTGTTCAAAGGATGGATACAATTCCATCTGGGTGATTATGGACAAGTTAACCAAATCAGCTTACTTTTTGCTATTTAAAGCCACTTATTATGTAACTAAGTTAGCTAAGTTGTATGTTAAGTATATTGTGTGCCTTTATGGAGGTTCAGTGTTTACCTCTCAATTTTAGCAGAAGTTACAGGAAGCAATGGGCACCGGGCTTGATTTCAGTACTGCTTTTCACCCTCAGATAGATGGTCAATCTGAGAGGATGATCCAAACACTTGAGGATATGTTGAGGATGTGTGAATTGGATCTTGGAGGTAGCTGGGACAATCATTTGCCACTATAGAGTTTGTATATAATAATATCTACCATAACATTATTGAGATGACATCGTATGAGGTTTTGTATGGAAAGAAGTGTAGATCCCCTTTGTGTTGGGATGAGATTAGAGAAAGTGTTGATTAGACCTGAGATGGTTTAGGATGCAGCAAAGAAGGTTGTTGTGATCAGAAAAAGATTAGAGACCATAGCTAGTAGACAGAAGAGCTATGTGGATCCGAGGTGCAAAGATGTGGAGTTTCAGATGGGAGACTATGTGTTTTTGAAGGTGTCTCTAATGAAGGGTGTGATGAGGTTTAACAATAAGGGGAAATTATCACCGAGATATATTGGACCGTTCAAGATTCTAGAGAGAGTGGGCATGATTGCATATCGGTTGGCTTTGCCTTTGAATCTATCTGAAGTGCATCCAATGTTCCATATCTTGATGCTGAGGAAGTATATTTCAGACCTTTCACACATGTTGCAACCTAAGAGTATGGAAGTGAATGAAGATCTGACGTATGAGAAGGGGGCCAGTCGCGATTGTGGACTATCAAGTTTGTCAATTGCATTCAAAGTAGATTCTAATTTTCAAGGTGTTGTGGCGAAGCAACAACGTGGAGGAGCTCACTTGAGAGACTGAAGCGAAGATCTAGGTGGCATACCCTTACCTCTTTCCTCGATGAATTTCTATTTTTTGTACTTTTATTTGAAATTTGAGGATGAATTTTTATAAGGGGGGAAGATTGTACTGACCCTTTATTTTAAATTATATAAAATTATTTTGAGATATGCAGTGTTAATAATATTTTAAATTTTTATATATTATAATTATTTGTGAATATTATTTATTTATTTATTTTAAATATTTTGTTATGTAAAGAAAATTATTTGGAAGTTATTATTATTATTATTATTATTATTATTATTATTATCATCATCATCATCATCATCATCATCATCATCATCATCATTGCTATCATTATTGTCAATATTATTAGTGCTATTATTATATGCATGTGTTAGTGTTGTTGTATATATATACATTATTATCATTATTATTATTATCATTACTATCATTATTGTCAATATTATTAGTGTTTTTATTAAAATATATAAAATGATTTTGCGGCATATGTGTGTATTTGCTTGTATATATATATATTTATTATATATAGTATTGATTGTGTGCATTGTCATTTAGTATGCATGTATATATATTATAAAAATTCACTTAGTGAGGTCTGACTCCCCTCCGTTGACTATTTTTCAGGAGAGTCATCATATTCAGACCTCAATAGCAGACCCATATGCCGGATTTCTTCCGCCCCGGCTTCACTATGTAAACTGCTTATCTAAGCTTTATTTTATAATCTAGACACTGTAGTAGTTGTTAATTGTTAAGGGGTTTATGTATTATATTTATGAGTTATGTATTTTAAATATTTGAATTGGGTTTTGTATTAAAGGATATTATATATATGAGATGAGGATGTTCGATTTAATTACATTGGTGGATTATTATTTTAATATTTATGATTTTATTTCTGCTGCAAAAGAATATTTTTAATTATGATATTATTATTGCATATTTTATTTTATTTTAAGGCTTGCTACGGGTTCCGAATTCAAAAGAATTCCCATTCCCTTGCGCCGGTCATGGCCCCTGTTTTGGGTCGTGACAAAGTTGGTATTAGAGCGGAGTTTTGTGTCAAGGCTTTAGTTGTGTGAGTTGTGGCCCTAGTTTTCAGTGTTGTGTTTTTCTTTGAACTACTGTAGTGAATTAGGTTCGAGTACGTATTGATGAGTATTCCTTGCTTTAGTTTTTTGCATTATTCCTCCATTATTTGTTTTATCTAAATCATTTTGTTTGTCTTTTCAGAATGAGGAAGTGAGCGTGTGTCGCTCCACCAGTTATTAAGGTCGAGGATGATGAGTCCTTTTAGGATGAGGTTTTACCTCTTGAGCTGCCAGTTAGACGCAGAGGTCGTGGCAGAGGTTGACCTCAAGGATCGACAGGTCGCCATAGGTAGAGAGAGATATAGGACGAGGAGCCTGTAGAGCCTGAGTTTAAGGATGTTCTTGTACCTCCAGTCGTTCAGCCTGTTCAGGCTGCCTATCAGTAAGGTATGTCTGACCCTGAGGCAACTCTATTTTATACCAGAGTTGGCAGGATTGCCTTCGATGGGACTTCCGATCCGTTAGACTTTCTGCATGCAATTGAGACTAAGACTCGGACTGCTCACAACGAGTACCAGCGGATCATGATAATTGAGCTTTCTGTTGAGGGACTGGTTTATTTAGATGATCCAGCCTTACATGATGACAATGACCTGGGCTCAGTTTAGAGAGCGATTTATAAGGAGACTCTACCCAGAGCCACTCTGTATGAGCTATCATCTAAGATTGGCCAGTATTTCTCGTGGTGATCAATCAGTAGAGGAGTACACCTGAGAGTTTCTTTGATTTGGTAGATATGTAGAGGATTTGATGCGAGATTAGTATTTCACAGTCACTACCTATGTCACTGGTTTTGGTTTAGCATTTGCTGGTATGCCTACAACGGGCTTTACTCTGGAGTCTGTGATAGAGTTGGCCAAGGAGATTGAGCTGAGGCTAGTTAGGCAGGGAGCTATGCCTAATTATTACTAACTGGGTGTTCAGTCGAGTGGATTGCAGACTACTCCTTATTCGATTTTTCATGTTGGTTCGAGTAGTCAGCAGAGTCAGAGACAACAGCAGCGAGTGCATCAGAGCAGTAGACGTGGCCGTCGAGGTCAGTGTAGACCATTCAGACTCGGGTCAGGTGCTTCGAGTAGCAGCAGTGGTCGCAGTTCTAGATCAGTTGCCAGTGTATGCCAGACCTGCGGTAAAGTCCATCAGAGATCGTGTTACCTGACACCACTGACATGCTTTAGAAGCAGGCAAACATGACATTATGCTAGATCGTGCCCTTATTCTGGGTATTAGCAGTCGCAGATTCTGCGATTTCCACAGCAGTCGATTGCTAGTGCTGCACCTATTCCATTTTAGTTGCCTCTAGCCCAGCATCAGAGTTCCACTCAGCTTGTTTCGCAGTAGGGTCATGGTAGAGGTGCAAGAGGAGGTGCCAGAGGTATTGGCCAGGCTTCTACTAGTCAACAGGGAGGTTGAGGATAGACCAGAGTTTTCCATCTCACTCAGCAGGATGCTCAGGCATCCAATGCAGTCGTGGCAGGTATTGTTTCTGTCTGTTACCTGGATGTATGGGTTCTGTTTGATCCGAGTGCCATGCATTCGTTCATTTCTCCTGTTTTTGCTTCTAAGTCTTATTGGCAAGCTTCAAGGATGGCTTTTCCTTTGTCTGTCGCCACTCCTCTAAGTGATTCTTTGGACATCGATATTGTTCTTTCTGGTTGTCCAGTTCTCATGGGAGATAGAGAATTGTCTACTGATTTGATTTTGTTGGATGTGATGGAGTTTGATGTTATTTTGGGTATGGATTGGTTATCTAAGCACTATGCAATGGTAGATTGTCGGAGTAAAGAGGTGACTTTCAGAATTCCTGGTGAAGAAGAATTTAAGTTTGTGGGTAATAGGAGTTCAGCACCTCAGAATCTCATTTCTGCTATTACGACTAAGAAGTTATTGAGGAAAGGTTGTCAGGGGTATTTAGCATTAGTCAGGGATACTTCAGTGGAGAAGTTGTCACTCACAGATATTCCTGTTGCCTGTGAGTTTCCTGATGTTTTTCCTGAGGAGTTGCCAGGTTTACCACCTCACAGAGAGATTGAGTTTTGTATAGATGTGGTTCCAGGTACTACTCCTATATCTATGTCACCCTACAGAATGGCTCCTGCAGAGTTGAAAGAGTTGAAGGAGCATTTGCAAGAGTTATTGGATAAGGGTTTCATCAGACCCAGTTTTTCTCCTTAGGGTGCACCAGTCTTATTTGTGAAGAAGAAGGATGGTACCCTGAGACTGTACATTGACTACAGAGAGCTGAATAAGGTGACAGTGAAGAACAAGTATCCTCACCCGAGTATAGATGACTTGTTTGATCAGCTATAGGGTGTACAGTTCTTTTCTAAGATTGATCTGAGGTCGGGTTATCATCAGCTGTGGATATGTGAAGTTTATGTTCCTAAAATGGCATTCTGCACTCGATATGGCCACTATGAGTTTATGGTGATGTCTTTTGGTTTGACTAATGCACCAGCAGCTTTTATGGACCTGATGAACAGGGTATTCAGGCCGTATATGGATCAGTTTATGGTAGTCTTCATCAATGATATATTGGTATATTTGAGGAGAATGGAAGAGCATGTATATCACTTGAGGACTGTACTACAGACACTGAGAGATCATCAGCTTTATGCTAAATTCTCGAAGTGTGAAATCTAGATGGAGAGTGTTTCTTTTCTTGGACATGTGGTGTCTAAAGAAGGTATTCAGGTGGATCCACAGAAGATTGAGGCAGTGTCAGAGTGGCCTATACCAACTTCTGTTACTGAGATTCAGAGTTTTCTGGGTTTAGCCAGGTATTATAGGCGGTTTGTGCAGGATTTTTCTAGAATTGTAGCCCCTATGACTCGCTTGACTCAGAAGAATGTTAGATTTGAGTGGTCAGAAGCTTATGAGAATAGTTTTCAGTTGCTGAAGGAGAAATTGACCACAGCTCCAGTACTAGCTTTGCCTAATAGTGTGGACAAGTTCACATTTTATTGTGATGCCTCTAGAGTTGGCCTTGGTTGTGTGTTGATGCAGAATGGTAAGGTGATAGCCTATGCTTCGAGGCAGTTGAAGAAGCATGAGCAGAACTATCCTACACATGACCTAGAGATGGCTGCAATGATCTTTGCCCTTAAGATCTGGAGACACTATCTGTACGGGGTGACTTATGAGATTTTTACTAATCACAAGGGCCTTAAGTACATTTTCCAGCAGAGAGATTTGAATTTGAGGCAGAGGAGATGGTTGGAATTGTTGAAAGATTATGACTGTGAGATTTTATATCATCCGGGCAAGGCTAATATAGTAGCAGATGCCTTGAGTAGGAAATCCTCAGGCAATCTTGCTCATATCAATGTTGCATCTGTTAGTGGATCAAGGTCTAATAATGAAGATTAGTAGGTTAGGTGGACTGCTAGCTCATATTAAGGTGCGATTTGTACTGAGGGATAGGATTAAGGCAGCTCAGAGTCGAGATCCTATTCTTAAAGAGCTTGCAGAGAATGTTTGAGCAGGGAAGTTCATTGATTTCACACTTGATGATGATGGTGTGTTATGGATCAGTGGTAGACTGTGTGTTCCTAATGTGGATGATTTGAGAGAAGAGATCCTAGAGGAAGCACATTCTACAACCTATAGCGTACATCCGGGTGTTACTAAGATGTACCACAGTATCAGAGATTTGTATTGGTGGGATGGACTGAAGAAGGATGTCGCTGATTATGTTGCTAAGTGCCTAACGTGTCAGCAAGTGAAAGCTGAACATTAGAATTCTTCTAGGAAGCTTCAGCCTCTTCCTATTCCCGAGTGGAAGTGGGAAAGGATAGCTATGGATTTTGTGGTTGGTTTACCTCGTTCTAAGGATAGATATGATTCCATATGGGTGATTGTAGACAAGTTGACCAAGTTTGCACATTTCTTACCTGTGAAAGCCACCTATTCTGTAGCTAGATTGGCGAAGCTATATGTGAAGCATATTGTGTGCCTTCATGGAGTACCTGTGTCCATTGTATCAGACAGGGGTTTAGTGTTTACTTCTCATTTTTTGTAGAAGTTACAGGAAACGATGGGCACTAGGTTGGACTTCAGTACTGCTTTTCATCCTCAGACAGACGATCTATCTGAGAGGACGATCCAGACATTGGAAGATATATTGAGGATGTGTGTTCTGGATTTGGGAGGTAGATAGGATGACCATTTGCAACTCGTTGAGTTTACATATAATAACAGCTACTATAGCAGTATTGGTATGGCACCATATGAGGCATTGTATGGAAGGAAGTGTAGATCCCCTTTGAGTTGGGATGAGATTGGTGAGAGAGCATTGACTGGACCTGAGATGGTTTAGGATGTTATAGAGAAAGTTACCGTGATTAAGCACAGATTAGAGATCGCAGTTAGCAGGTGGAAGAGCTATACGGATCCTAGGCACAGAGATGTGGAGTTTCAGGTTGGAGACTTTGTGTTTCTGAAGGTGTCTCTAATGAAGGGTGTGATGAGATTTGACAGGAAGGGTAAGTTAGCACTGAGATATATCGGACCGTTCGAGATTTTGGAGAGAGTTGGCACTGTTGCATGTTGGTTGGATTTGCCTCCGAGTATGTCATAGGTGCATCCGGTGTTTCATATCTCGATGCTGAGGAAGTATATCTCAGACCTTTCAAATGTATTGCAACTCGACAGCGTAGAAGTGAATGAGGACTTGACGTTTATGGAAGAACCTGTGGCGATCGTTGATTATCAAGTCCGACAATTGCGTTCGAAGCAGATTCTGATGGTCAAGGTTCTATGGCGTAGCAACAGAGTTGAGGAGCATACGTGGGAGACTGAAGCTGAGATGCGAGCTTCTTACCCGTATCTTTTCCCTTCTTGATCTTGTAATTTTCTTTTCTAGAATTCGGGGACGAATTCTTGTAAGGGGGGAGATTGTAATATCCTGAGTTTTTAGATATTTTTAAACTGCATCAGGATATGCAGTATTAATAATTTATATATATATATATGATTATTTTCATGAGTTTGTTATTTATTAAGTCATTTTAATTATTTTAAGTTCTTTACGTAAAATTTTCCCAGAAATTATATTTTCGAGGAAATTAAGACGTAAATAATTTAATATTAATTATTTTAAATACTTTTACGAACTTGCATGAACTCATATATAATTTTTAAAGTGCTAAATAAAATGTATGTATGTACATTTATTTAAATTAAATTAGAGTTACATTAATTAAACTAATTTTTATTATATAGTTTTAATATTAATTAATTAATTATATATGTGTATATATGTATATATATTATAAAAAAAATGTGTGTGGTGAGTATTATTTGTGTGTGTGATATTATACAATATTATAATTGTAATATCCCGTGTTTTTAAAATATTTTTACACTGTACCGGGATATGCAGTGTTAATAAATTTTGAATATATATATGATATTTTTACGAGTTGATATGTATTTAAAACCTATTTTAATTATTGTGCATTATTTACAGTGCTTTACGTAAAATTTTCCCGGGACTTGCATTTTCGGGGAAATTTTCACGTAAATAATTTATTATTAATTATTTTATATATATTTTCGGACTTGCATGAACTCATACGTATTTTTAAAATACTAAATAAAGCCTATGTGTGTAAATATTTATTTAATTAGGGTTTAATACATATTACCCTAATATTTTATTATTTATTTATTAATTTATTATTATTTAATTATTTTATTTATTATTAAATTATTAAAATTATTTTATTATTATTTTATTTTATTTTTTTCTTTTTCTTTTTTCTTTTTTTTTCTTTTTTTCTTTTTCTTTTCTTTTTCTTTCTTTTTCTTTTCTTTCTTTTTTCTTTTTCTTTTTCTTTTTCTTCTTCCTTCTTCCCCGTGCGCCTGACCACCCCTCACCACTGTCTGTCACGCCGATCACCTATTGTCGGTGTGCCTCCCGGCTTGCCACCGTCGTTCCCAGCCGTTCCCCGCCACCAGCAGCTTCCTTCCCCGGCGCCGGCGAGCTATTTCTGCCATTTTCGGCCGAAATCTTCTCCTCGCCGTTTCTCCCTCTTCCGGCCACCGTTTTCGACACCGCCGGTCTCTTTCTTCTCCTTGAGCTCCGGTGAGTGTGATTCTAGCTTTATTTTTAGCTAAAATGGTGTTGATGTTTAGGTTTCGAATTTTCAATTTCAGCCTATTGGGGTTTTTGATTTTTTTGAGCTTCGAATTGATTGATTCATGAAAAATCCCTTCACAAATGTTGATCCTAGTAGCTTAATCTACATGTATGAATTTTTTTGGAATTTTTGGAGATTTTTTGGATTTTTGGGTATTTTTGAATATTTTAATATTATTTTCTAATTTTTGGAAATTAATTATTTAAATTATGAAATTGGGGTTTATGGTTAAATTAGGTGTTGAAATGAATTATAGGAATTTATTTGGAATTTTTATGAATTTCTAAGTATTTATTTTGAATTATTTGAGTTTATGTAATTTTGGGAAAATTAGGTTAAATGTGTTTTTATTTGAAATTAATTGGTTAATTGAGTTTAATTATTGATATTATTGATAAATATGTTGAGAAAATTAATTTTGGATAATTGTATAATTTTTGGTGAATTTTTGAAGTAATTTTAGTATATTTATATATATAGCGGTATTTTGGTAATTTTACCCTAAATTGGCTAAAAATGTAATTTAATTGGTTTTAATAGTTATTTAAGGTATAAAAATGATTTCTATAAATTATTTGATATTTTTAACTAATTAAAACTATTTTTCGTGAATTATTTTCAATTATATATATAATATACGATTTTTCTAATAAAATGAGTTTTTATCGGTTTTTACTATGTTTAAAGGTTAATTATGTAATTTCTACTTATAAAATGAATTTCTATGTTATAAGGATATTTTTGGTATTTTCTGAATTGTTCTGTGTTTGTGGACCCCGGTCGGTAGACTGTAGTTTGGAGTCCGACCGAGGGGTTGTGGATTTATGTTGAGCTTATTTTTTGAAGTGTGTTTCTTTGCAGGGTCGGCTCTACTCTTTTGAGTAGAGAGATGTCCGTTTTACAGGGGAGGTTCTGTCGGATTTTCGGTAGAATTCTCGTAAAACGTGATATCCGGTCGAACCCTAATTTCTGATTCTGTGTTTAATACTCTAGATCGAATTTTAGGATTTCTGTTAGGTTTATTCTAATGTCTGTCGTTATTTGTTCGTTTAGTTGCGCCGAGATCGAGGGCTAGTGGACCAGGCCCGTTGGACCCGTCTCATGGAGCGCACTAGGTGAGTTACTATACTATATATATATGCTTTAGGATGCATGATTTAGAAATATATGTTTTATTTTGATTAAATATGCATAAATAATGTGAATTGTATTTAAATATATTTTTGGTTTATTTTTGGTTTATTTTTGGTATATATTAAATTATATGCATGTTTTGTAAATAAAATATATTTAAAATGTTTTTAAATATATTTCTAGCTTAAGTTATAATTTGATTGAATTCATTTGACATATATATACTCGAAATATACCTGGTTTGCTTTTGGTATATTTCCAGTATATATATGGTTTATATTGTTGTGTTATTTAAATTCATGCATCATTTATTTTTGTGAATGAATGATTTATATTATTGATGAAGGATATCGATAGAACGTGCTATCTAGTGGGCAGCACTAGGACTGAGTACGTACTGATACGCCTATAGTATTTAGGCTATATTACTAACTTATTTGTGGATATTGATTGAGTATGATTATTTGATGTGTGAGATATGGTTTGGAGGTATGATTGTTGGAGCTCGATTGACCAAGTGTCTCGGGGCCAATCACACTGGCAGTCAGACTGCTGGAGCTCGGTTGACTTAGTGTCTCGGGGCCAGTTTACTGTCTAAATGGATTAAGTGGATATATTTTGGAATAAGTGAGCCTGTATGGCTAGAGTGTTGTCTAACACTATTTTCGAGGTTGCGATATTCTAGGGTTCTATTTGATCCTTCATAAAAGATGATTTTCAGATAAAATATATAAAAATGATTTTATTGCATCTGTGTGTAATTGCCTGTATATATATATTAGATATATACTGTTGACTGTATGCATTATCATTTAGTGTGTATGTATATATATTATAGTAATTCACTCAGTGAGGTCTGACTCCCCTCTGTTGACTATTTTTCAGGAGAGTCAACATCTTCAGACCTCAGTAGCAGGCCTGTACATCGGATTTCTTCCACCCCGGCTTCTTTGTGTAAATTATTTACTTGAGTCTTATTTTTATAATCTAGACACTGTAGTAGTTGTGAATTAAAATGTGGGATTTCACGTATTTTATTTAAAGAGATGTATTATATTGAAACTGGATTTGTATTAAAAGATTTATATATCTATGAGATGAGATTTAACTTAAATCCAGTTGGTGTATATACTATTGTGATATTTATGATTTTTATTTCCGCTGCATTATATATTGTTATAACTATGCATATTTATTTTATTTTTAGGCTTGCTACGGGTTCCGGATTTGAAAGAATTCCCATTCCCTAGCGCCGGTCATGGCCCCTGTTTTGGGTCATGACAAAGTTGGTATCAGAGCGGAGTTCTGTGTCAGGGCTTAGTTATATGAGTCATGGCCCTAGTTTTCAGAGTTGTGTTTTCTGTTGAACTACTGTAGTGAATTAGGTTTGAGTATGTCTTGATAAGTATTCCTTGCTTAGTTTTCAGCGTTATTCCTCCGTTGTCTGTTTTGTCTAAATCTTTTCGTTTGTCTTTTTAGAATGAGGAGACGAGCGCGTGTCGCTCCATCGGTCGTTGAGGCAGAGGATGATGAGTCTTTTTAGGATGAGGTTTTACCTCCTGAGCAGCCAGTTAGGCGTAGAGGTCATGGCAGAGGTAGACCTCGAGGAGCGGCAGGTCACCGTAGGCAGAGAGAGTTACAGGACGAGGAGCCTGTTGAGCCTGAGTTTGATGTTCCTGTTCCTCCAGTTGTTCAGCCTGTTCAGCCTGCCTATCAGCAGGGTATGTCTGACCCTGAGGTAGCTTTGTTCTATGCCCGAGTTGGCAGGATTGCTTTCGATGGTACTTCCGATCCGTTAGATTTTCTGCATACGAACGAGACTAGGACTCGGACTGCTCATACCGAGTACCAACGGATTATGATCGTCGAGTTGTCTGTTGAGGGACCAGCCCTATATTGGTTCATTCAGATGATCCAGCCCTATATGATGACGATGACCTGGGCTCAGTTTCGAGAGCGGTTTATGAGGAGATTCTGTCCAGAGCCTCTTCGTTTGAGCTATCGTCTTCGTCTGACCAGTATTTCTCATGGAGATCAATCTGTAGAGGAGTACACCCGAGAGTTTCTTCGTCTGGGTAGATATGCTGAGGATCTGATGCGAGATCAGTATTTCACAGTCACTACCTACGTTACTGGTTTGGGTTCAGCTTTTGCTGGTATGCCTACAGCAGGCCTTACTCTCGAGTCTGTGATTGAGTTAGCTAAGGAGATTGAGCTGAGGTTAGTTAGGCAGGGAGCGATGCTTGATTACTACTAGCTAGGAGTTCAGTCGAGTGGATTGTAGGCTACTTCGTATTCGAGTTTTCATGTTGGATCGAGTAGTCAGCAACGAGGTCTGACTCAGTAGAGTCTGAGACAGCAGCAGCGAGTGCATCAGAGCAGTAGACATGGCCGTGGAGGTCAGCGTAGATCATTCAGATTTGGATCAGGTGCTTTGAGCAGCAACAGTGGTCATAGTTCTGGATCAGCGGCCAGTGTTTGCCAGACTTGCGGTAGAGTCCATCAGGGACCATGTTATCTGACACCACTGACATGCTTCAGATGCGGGCAGACAGGACATTTTGTTAGATCGTGTCCTTATTCCAATTATCAGCAGCAGTAGATTCCATGATTCCCACAGCAGTCGATTGCTAGTGTTGCACCCGTGCCATTTCAGTTACCACCAGCCCAGCATCAGAGTTCCACTCAGTTTGTTCCACAGCAGAGTCGTGGTAGAGGTACTAGAGGAGGTACCAGAGGTGTTGGCCAGGCTTCTACCAGTCAGCAGGGAGGCCGAGGTCAGGCCAGAGTTTTCCATCTGACTCAGCAGGATGCTCAGGCATCTAATGCAATCGTGGTAGGTATTATTTCTGTTTATTACCTGGATGCTTGGGTTTTGTTTGATCTGGGTGCCACGCATTCGTTTGTTTCTCCTATTTTTGCTTCTAAATCTTGTTGGCAAGCTTCGAGGATGGCTTTTCCTTTGTCTGTTGCCACTCCTCTGAGTGATTCTTTGGACACCGATATTGTTCTTTCTGGTTGTCCAGTTCTCGTGGGAGATAGAGAATTACCCGCTGATTTGATTTTGTTGGATGTGATGAAGTTTGATGTTATTCGGGGAATGGATTGGTTTTCTCAGCACTATGCCATGGTAGATTACAAGAATAAAGAGGTGACGTTCAGAATTCCTGGTGAAGAAGATTTTAAGTTTGTTGGTGATAGGAGTTCAGCACCTCAGAATCTTATTTCTGCTATTACGGCTAGGAAGTTGTTGAGGAAAGGTTGTCAGGGATATTTGGCATTGGTCAGGGATACGTTAGTGGAGAAGTTGTCACTCACAGATGTTCCTGTTGCTTGTGAGTTTCCTGATGTTTTTCCCGAGGAGTTGCCAGGTTTACCACCTCACAGAGAGATTGAGTTCTGTATAGATGTGGTACCAGGTACTACTCCTATATCTATGCCACCCTATCGAATGGCTCCTGCAGAGTTGAAAGAGTTGAAGGAACAGTTGCAAGAGTTGTTGGATAAAGGTTTCATTAGACCTAGTGTTTCTCCTTGGGGTGCACTAGTATTATTTGTGAAGAATAAGGATGGTACCCTGAGATTGTGCATTGACTACAGAGAGTTGAATAAGGTGACAGTGAAGAACAAGTATCCTCTCCCGAGGATTGATGATTTGTTTGACCAACTACAGGGTGCACAGTTCTTTTCTAAGGTTGACTTGAGGTCGGGTTATCATCAGTTGTGGATCAGTGAATCTGATATTCCTAAGACAGCGTTCCGCACTAGATATGGCCATTATGAGTTTCTGGTGATGTCTTTTGGTTTAACTAATGCACCAGCAGCTTTTATGGATTTGATGAACAGGGTATTCTTATTGTATGTGGATCAGTTTGTAGTAGTCTTCATTGATGATATACTGGTATATTCAAGGAGTATGGAGGAGCATGTATATCACTTGAGGATTGTACTACAGACACTGAGAGATTATCAGCTTTATGCTAAATTCTCGAAGTGTGATTTCTGGATGGAGAGTGTTTCTTTTCTTGGACACGTGGTGTCTAAAGAAGGTATTCAGGTTGATCCACAGAAGATTGAGGTAGTATCTGAGTGGCCTAGACCTACTTCTATTATAGAGATTCAAAGTTTTCTGGGTTTAGCCGGGTATTATAGGCGGTTTGTGCAGGATTTTTCCAGGATAGCAGCCCCTATGACTCGCTTGACTCAGAAGAATGTTAGATTCGAATGGTCAGAAGCTTGTGAGAATAGTTTTCAGTTGTTAAAGGAGAAGTTGACCACAGCGCCAGTGTTAGCTTTGCCTAATAGTGTGGATAAGTTCACAGTTTACTGTGATGCCTCTAGAATTGGTCTTGGTTGTGTATTGATGCAGAATGGAAGGGTGATAGCCTATGCTTCGAGGCAGTTGAAGAATCATGAGCAGAACTATCCTACACATGATCTTGAGATGGCTGCAGTGATCTTTGCTTTGAAGATTTGGAGACATTATTTGTACGGGGTGACTATTGAGATATTTACTGATCACAAGAGCCTTAAGTACATTTCCAGTAGAGAGATTTGAATTTGAGGCAGAGAAGATGCTTAGAATTGTTGAAGGACTATGATTGCGAGATCTTATATCATCCGGGTAAAGCTAATGTGGTAGCATATGCCTTGAGTAGGAAGTCCTCAGGTAGTCTTGCTCACATCAGTGTTGAGAGGAGACCATTGATCCAGGAATTGCATCTGTTGCTGGATCAAGGACTGATGATGAGGATTAGTAGATCAGGTGGACTGCTAGCTCAGTTTAAAGTACGATCTATACTGAGGGATAGGATTAAAGCAGCTCAGAGCCAAGATCCTATTCTGGAAGAGCTTGCAGAGAATGTCAGAGCAGGGAAGTTCACTGATTTCACACTTGATGATGATGGTGTGTTGTGGATCAGTGGTAGATTGTGTATTCCTGATGTGGATGATTTGAGAGAGGAGATTTTAGAGGAAGCACATTCTACAGCTTATAGTGTTCATCTGGGCATTACTAAGATGTACCACAGTATTAGAGATTTATACTGGTGGGACGGATTGAAGAAAGATGTTATTGATTATGTTGCTAAGTGTTTGATGTGTCAGTAAGTGAAAGCCGAACATCAGAAGCCTTCTGGGAAGCTTCAGCCTCTTCCTATTCCTGAGTGGAAGTGGGAAAGGATAACTATGGATTTTATGGTCGGTTTACCTCGTTCGAAGGATGGATACGATTCCATCTGGGTGATTATAGACAGATTGACGAAGTCTGCACATTTCTTGCCTGTGAAAGCCACATATTCAGTTGCTAGATTGGCGAAGTTGTATGTGAAGCATATCGTATGCCTTCATGGAGTACCCGTGTCCATTGTGTCGGATAGAGGTTCAGTGTTTACTTCTCATTTTTGGCAGAAGTTGCAGGAAGCGATGGGCACTAGGTTGGATTTCAGTACTGCTTTTCATCCTCAGATAGATGGCCAGTCTGAGAGGACGATCCAGACACTGGAAGATATGTTGAGGATGTGTGTCCTGGATTTGGGAGGTAGCTGGGATGATCATTTGTCGCTTGTTGAGTTTGCATATAATAACAGCTACCATAGCAGTATTGGCATGGCACCGTATGAGGCGTTGTATGGAAGGAAGTGTAGATCCCCGTTGAGTTGGGATGAGATTGGTGAGAGAGCTTTAACTGGACCTGAGATGGTTCAGGATGCTGCAGAGAAAGTCGCCATGATTAAACGAAGATTAGAGACCGTAGTTAGCAGATAGAAGAGTTATGCGGATCCTAGGCACAGAGATGTGGAGTTTTAGGTTGGAGATTTCATTTTTTTGAAAGTATCTCCGATGAAGGGTGTGATGAGATTTGGCAGGAAGGGTAAGTTAGCACCGAGATATATTGGACCGTTTGAGATTCTGGAGAGAGTTGGCACTGTTGCATATCGGTTCGATTTGCCTCCGAGTATGTCACAGGTGCATCCAGTATTTCATATCTCGATGTTGAGGAAGTATATCTCAGATCCTTCACACGTGTTGCAGCCAGACAGTGTAGAAGTGAGTGAAGATTTAACGTTTGTGGAAGAACCTGTGGTGATCGTTGATTATCAAGTTCGACAGTTGCGTTCAAAGCAGATTCCGATGGTCAAGGTTCTGTGGCGTAGTGATAGAGTAGAGGAGCATATGTGGGAGACTGAAGCTGAGATGCGAGCTTCTTACCCGTATCTCTTTCCTTCTTGATCTTGTTTTCTGGAATTCAGGGACGAATTCTTGTAAGGGGGGAAAACTGTAATATCCCGTGTTTTTAAAATATTTTTACACTGTACCGGGATATGCAGTGTTAATAAATTTTGAATATATATATGATATTTTTACGAGTTGATATGTATTTAAAACCTATTTTAATTATTGTGTATTATTTACAGTGCTTTACGTAAAATTTTCTCGGGACTTGCATTTTCGGGGAAATTTTCACGTAAATAATTTATTATTAATTATTTTATATATATTTTCGGACTTGCATGAACTCATACGTATTTTTAAAATACTAAATAAAGCCTATGTGTGTAAATATTTATTTAATTAGGGTTTAATATATATTATCCTAATATTTTATTATTTATTTATTAATTTATTATTATTTTATTATTTTATTTATTATTAAATTATTAAAATTATTTTATTATTATTTTATTATTTTTTTATTTTTTTTCTTTTTCTTTTTTCTTTTTTTTTTCTTTTTTTTCTTTTTTTTTCTTTTTTTTTCTTTTTCTTTTCTTTCTTTTTTCTTTTTCTTCTTCTTCTTCTTCCTTCTTCCCCGTGCGCCCCACCACCCCTCACCAACGTCTGTCACGCCGATCACCTACCGTCGGTGTGCCTCCCGGCTTGCCATCGTCATTCCCAGCCGTCCCCCGCCGCCAACAGCTTCCTTCCTCGGCGCTGGTGAGCTATTTCTGCCATTTTCGATCGAAATCTTCTCCTCGTCGTTTCTCCCTCTTTCGGCCATCGTTTTCGACACCGCCAGTCTCTTTCTTCTCCTTGAGCTCCGGTGAGTGTGATTCTAGCTTTGGTTTGAGCTAAAATGGTCTTGATTTGCTTAGGTTTTGAATTTTCAATTTCGGCCTATTAGGGTTTTTGATGTTTTTGAGCTTCGAATTGATTGATTCATGAAAAATACCTTCACAAATGTTGATCCTAGTAGCTTAATCTACATGTATGAATTTTTTTGGAATTTTTGGAGATTTTTCGGATTTTTGGGTATTTTTGAATATTTTTATATTATTTTCTAATTTTTGGAAATTAATTATTTAAATTATGAAATTGGGGTTTATGGTTAAATTAGGTGTTGAAATGAATTATAGGAATTTATTTGGAATTTTTATGAATTTCTAAGTATTTATTTTGAATTATTTGAGTTTATGTAATTTTGGGAAAATTAGGTTAAATGTGTTTTTATTTGAAATTAATTGGTTAATTGAGTTTAATTATTGATATTATTGATAAATATGTTGAGAAAATTAATTTTGGATAATTGTATAATTTTTGGTGAATTTTTGAAGTAATTTTAGTATATTTATATATATAGCGGTATTTTGGTAATTTTACCCTAAATTGGCTAAAAATGTAATTTAATTGGTTTTAATAGTTATTTAAGGTATAAAAATGATTTCTATAAATTATTTGATATTTTTAACTAATTAAAACTATTTTTCATGAATTATTTTCAATTATATATATAATATACGATTTTTCTAATAAAATGAGTTTTTATCGGTTTTTACTGTGTTTAAAGGTTAATTATGTAATTTCTACTTATAAAATGAATTTCTATGTTATAAGGATATTTTTGGTATTTTCTGAATTATTCTGTGTTTGTGGACCCCGGTCGGTAGACTGTAGTCCGGAGTCCGACCGAGGGGTTGTGGATTTATGTTGAGCTTGTTTTTTGAAGTGTGTTTCTTTACAGGGTCGGATCTACTCTTTTGAGTAGAGAGATGTCCGTTTTACAGGGGAGGTTCTGCCAGATTTTTGATAGAATTCTCATAAAACGTGATATCCGGTCCAACCCTAATTTTTGATTCTGTGTTTAATACTCTAGATCGAATTCTAGGATTTCTGTTAGGTTTATTCTAATGTCTGTCGTTATTTGTTCATTTAGTTGCGCCGAGACCGAGGGCTAGTGGACCAGGCCCGTCGGACCCGTCTCGTGGAGCGCACTAGGTGAGTTACTATACTATATATATATGCTTTAGGATGCATGATTTAGAAATATATGTTTTATTTTGATTAAATATGCATAAATAATGTGAATTGTATTTAAATATATTTTTGGTTTGTTTTTGGTATATATTAAATTATATGCATGTTTTGTAAATAAAATATATTTAAAATGTTTTTAAATATATTTTTAGCTTAAGTTATAATTTGATTGAATTCATTTGACATATATATACTCGAAATATACATGGTTTACTTTTGGTATATTTCCAGTATATATATGGTTTATATTGTTGTGTTATTTAAATTCATGCATCATTTATTTTTGTGAATGAATGATTTATATTATTGATGAAGGATATCGATAGAACGTGCTACCTAGTAGGCAGCACTAGGACTGAGTACGTACCGGTACGCCTATAGTATTTAGGCTATATTACTAACTTATTTGTGGATATTGATTGAGTATGATTATTTGATGTGTGGGATATGGTTTGGAGGTGTGATTGTTGGAGCTCGGTTGACCAAGTGTCTCGGGGCCAATCACACTGGCAGTCAGACTGCTGGAGCTCAGTTGACTTAGTGTCTCGGGGCCAGTCTACTGTCTAAATGGATTAAGTGGATATATTTTGGAATAAGTGATCCTGTATGGCTAGAGTGTTGTCTAACACTATTTTCGAGGTTGCGATATTCTAGGGTTCTATTTGATCCTTCATAAAAGATGATTTTCAGATAAAATATATAAAAATGATTTTATTGCATCTGTGTGTAATTGCCTGTATATATATATTAGATATATACTGTTGACTGTATGCATTATCATTTAGTGTGTATGTATATATATTATAGTAATTCACTCAGTGAGGTCTGACTCCCCTCCGTTGACTATTTTTCAGGAGAGTCAACATCTTCAGACCTCAGTAGCAGGCCTGTACGTCGGATTTCTTCTGCCCCGGCTTCTTTGTGTAAATTATTTACTTGAGTCTTATTTTTATAATCTAGACACTACAGTAGTTGTGAATTAAAATGTGG
The DNA here is from genome assembly GCA_947683625.1 of Mallotus nudiflorus. Taxonomy (NCBI): domain Eukaryota; kingdom Viridiplantae; phylum Streptophyta; class Magnoliopsida; order Malpighiales; family Euphorbiaceae; genus Mallotus; species Mallotus nudiflorus. Next base: position 77,477 of record CANTUR010000009.1, on the reverse strand, counting down.
GATTTCATGTATTTTATTTAAAGAGATGTATTATATTGAAACTAGATTTGTATTAAAAGATTTATTTATCTATGAGATGAGATTTAACTTAAATCCAGTTGGTGTATATACTATTGTGATATTTATGATTTTTATTTCCGCTGCATTATATATTGTTATAACTATGCATGTTTATTTTATTTTTAGGCTTGCTACGGGTTCCGGATTTGAAAGAATTCTCGTTCCCTAGCGCCGGTCATGGCCCCTGTTTTGGGTCATGACAATAATATATAGTATAGTTATATATATACATATGTATACATATTTATTTAACAAAAAACAAAAGTTTGATATATTTACAACTTTGCCATTCTTCCCCTCCAAAACACCCGACGCCATTTTCCTCCAACACCGCCATCTACCAAGCTCCACCCCTATCGTTGGTGTGCCTCTTGGCTTGCCACCACCATCTCCAGCCATTCTCGCCGCCTGTAGCCTCTGTTTCCAGTGTGATTTGGCTGGAAAAGCTAAAAGAAGCCGAATTCATTTCCACCGTCAATCACAGCGATTCCGGCCACCATTTTCCATGCCGCCGGTCTCTATCTTCTCCTTGAGCTCTAGTGAATGTGATTCCAAGCTTTGTTTCACTTAAAATGGTCTAGATTTTTCTAGGTTTCAATTTCTTCATTTCGGCCTATTAGAATTTTTGAATTTTTTTTTAGCTTAAATTTGATTGATTCATGAAAACTTCCTTCACAAACTTTGATCCTTGTAGCTTAATCTAGCTCTGGGAATTTTTGTGGAATTTTTGGGAATTATTTTGATTTTTGGGTATTTTTAATTATTTTATTAATATTTTCTAATTTTTGAAAATTAATTAATTAATTAAATTATGAAATTGTGTTTTATGGTAATTATAGGTGTTGAAGTGCAGTTTAGAAATTTATTGGTAATTTTTTTGAATTTTTATATATTTATTTGGAATTTATTAAGTTTATGTAATTTTGGAAAAATTAGGTTAAATATGTGTTTTATTGAAATTAATTGGTTAATTGAGTATATTTATTGATATTATTGAATTATATGTTGAGAAAATTAATTTTGAGTAATTATATTATTTTTGGTGAATTTTTGATTAATTTTAGTAAATTTATATATATAGGGGTATTTTGGTAATTTGACACTAATTTGGCTAAAAATATTATTAAATTGGTTTTAATAGTTATTTAAGGTATAAAAATGATTTCTACAAATTATTTAGTATTTTTAACTAATTAAAACTAATTTTCGTAAATTATTTTCAAAATATATATAATATACTATTTTTCTAAATAAATAAGTTTTTATCGGTTTTTAATGTGTTTTAAGGTTAATTACGTAATTTGGATTTATAAAGTGTATTTTTTTATTAAAGGGCATTTTCAGTATTTTGTAATTATTTTGTGAATTGTGGACCTCGGTTGGTAAATTGTAGTTTAGAGTCCGACCGAGGGATTGTGGTTGTGAATTCTGTGTTTATTCTTGAAGTGTATTTCTTTGCAGGACTGGCTCTACTCTTTGAGTAGAGAGATGTCCATTTTACAGGGGAGGTTCTACCAGATTTTTGATAGAATTCTTGTAAATCGTGATGTCTGGTCAAATTCTTATTATAATCCTATGTCTAGTATTCTAGATCGAGTCTTTAGGATTTCTGTTAGATTTATTTTGATTTTCTGTTATCGTTTATTTGTTTAGTTGTGCCGAGATCGAGGCCTAGTGGAGCAGGCTTGTCGGACCCATCTCGTGAAGTGCAATAAACAGTGAGTTGTTATTATATATATATATATATATATATATATATATATATATGTTTTAGGGTGCATGTTTTAGAAATGTATGGTTTATTTTGATAAAATATGCATAAATGATTTAATTAGTATTTAGATTTATTTTTGGTTTATTTTTTATATATTTTAAATTATGTGCATGTTTTATTAAACATTTATACTTAAAATGTTTTTAAACATATTTCTAGCTGATGTTGCAATTATATTGGATTTATTTAACGTATATATATTCGAAATATACATGGTTTACTTTTGATATATTTCTAGTATATATGTGGTTTATGTTGCTATTTTATTGAAATTCATGCATCATTTATTTATGAATGTATGTTTTTTTTAATAATGAAGGATATCAATAGAACGTGCTACCTAGTGGACAGTACTAGGATCGAGTACGTACCAGTACGCTGATAGCATTTAGACCATATTACTAACCTACTTGTGGATATTGGATGGATTGATTTATGTGATGTGAGATATGATTTGGGAGTGTGATTGCTGGAGCTCGGTTGACCAAGTGTCTCAAGGCCAATCACACTGACAATCAGACTGCTAGAGCTCGGTTGAGTTAGTGTCTCGGGACCAGTCTACTGTTCAAATGGAACAAGTGAATATACTTGGAATAAGTGAGCATGTATGGCTTGAGTGTTGTCTAACACTGTTTTGAGGTTGAAATTTTCTATGGTTTTATTTAATCCTTCATAAATAGTGATTTTTATTAAAATCTATAAAATGATTTTGCAGCATCTGTGTGTATTTGCTTGTATATATATATTTGTTATATATAGTATTGACTGTGTGCATTGTCATTTAGTATGCATGTATATATATAATAACAATTCACTCAGTGAGGTCTGACTCCCCTCCATTGACTTTTTTTCAGGAGAGTCATCATCTTCAGACCTCAGTAGCAGACCCATACGCCGGATTTCTTTTGCCCCGGCTTCACTATGTAAACTACTTATCTGAGCTTTATTTTATAATCTAGACACTACAATAGTTGTTAATTGTTAAGGGGTTTATGTATTATATTTGTGTGAGTCATGTATTTTAAATATTTGAACTGGGTTTTGTATTAAAGGATATCATATACATGAGATGAGGATGTTCGATTTAATTACATTGGTGGATTATTATTTTAATATTTATGATTTTATTTCCGCTACAAAAGAATATTTTTAATTATGATATTATTATTGCATATTTTATTTTATTTTAAGGCCTGCTACGGGTTCCAGATTCAAAAGAATTCCCGTTCCCTAGCGCCGGTCATGGCCCCTGTTTTGGGTCGTAACAAGCTGCCACCACCCACCACCATTACCTCCCCTCCTTCTCCTCTCCCTTCCACCGCCTTCAACACACATGTCCTTTGTCAGAAAACCAGCAGAAATAGAAGCAGAAACAACAGTGGTCTAGTTATTACCAGTGGTGATTTCGGTGGCCAAAGCTCATGTTCCCGAGCTTGTTTGGATCCTCATGCTCAGGGCAAGCCAATTCTAAGCTCGGTTCAAACTTAGAACGTGTAGATTGTAAGTTTTTTTTTTTTATTTTTTGTTTAGGTCAACTTTTAGTTTTAAATTTTTTTGAGCTTGATTTCTTGTGATTTAGGCTTAGTGCCTTTAGAAAAGTTATTATCTGTAGCTTAATCCATGCATATATATTTTTGTTGAATTTTTTTGAATTATTTGATTTTTGAGGTATGAATTTTCCAGCGAGTCATTGTTCAGTGACCTTTACTGGAAAATCTTTTTATTTTTAATAATTTTTTTATGATGTTTGGAGTATAGTTTGTGAAGGAAGTTTATGAAAATTTTGATCCGATTAATTACTATGAATTTTCAAAGTTTATGCAAAAAATTAATTTTTTGAAAAATTGATATATAAATCAGTGAATTCGATGCTTTAATTGAAATTATTGTTAATTAGTATGTTTTTAATAATTTTGGAATAATAAATAGTATTAAAATAAATTTTACGAATTATTTACTATTTCTAACTAATTAATAATAATTTTTTAAAATATATTCAAATAATAAATTTATTTACTATTTTTGTGATTAAATGAATTTTTAACTATATTTATTATATATTTGAACTATTTAAATTATTATTTGTGAATTTTACTATTTAATTTTGAATAATCAAGAAATTATATTTTTATTAATTTTATATAAATATTTGAGATTTACTAACTATTTTAAAAATCATTAGCTTTAATGTTTTTGTTATTAAATAATTTGTATTGTGGTTTATTATTGATGTTTATGGATTTTAATGATTTTTATTATATTTTTATTATTAAATATTAATTATTATATATTGTGATCCTCAATTGGAAAATTATATAGTTCGGGATCCCAACCCGAGGTGTCATGCATTTGTGATTTTAAAAGTGTGTTTGCTTGCAGGATCGGCTCTACTTTCAATAAAGAGATGTCCGTTTTATAGAGGAGACTCTATCAAATTTCGGTAGAATTCTCATAAAACATGACGTCGGGTTGATCTTGAGTTTTTGAATTGTGGTCGAGTCGTGTCTTAGATCGAGTCATCCTTTAGAATTCCTAGAAGTGTAAAATTATGAGTTTATTTTGATAGTGTTATATTTATTATATTTGCTATAGTTGTGCCGAGATCGAGACCTATCAGACCAGACCCGTCGAATCTATCTAGAGGAGCACAAACTTGTGAGTTATTATTTTATATATGCATTGCATATATGATACAAGATTATGAGCTTTCATATTTCCATTAGGGCTAACAATTTGTGTCAGCGGGTCATAAACGGGTCATGTCGAGACACGATAATAACATAAATATGGCTAACTTGAACATGACCCGTATAACTAATTGTGTCAAACCTATAAACCCAAACACGGATATGTTTAATTAACGGGTTACATGACACGACCCATTTAACATGTTTAACATATAGAAGTCTAAATGTGTTAAGACACGTTTAACACAGACACATTTTGACATGGATACATTTTGACACGTTTAATATGTATACATTTTGACACATTTAATATGGATACATTTTGACACATTTAATGCTGATACGTTTTGACATGTTTAACACATTTAATACCAAATTACAAAAAAAAAAAAAAAAAGAACTAATTAAACATACAAATCCTAAATAATAATTTGAGTTTAAACATTCATATAAATTCTAAATATCATTACAATATTTTAAACTTCATATAAAATATTAAATTATTTTACAGCATATAAAATAAAAATGATAATTTATTTCTACTTAATAGTAATATTGCATACTAAAACTATACATATAGTTGAAATCTAACTTAATAATGAAGTAGTATTATATAGTATTTATTTGAGCCTAATACTTGATATAAATCTAATTGACGAATACTTAATGTAAATTTAATTATTTAGATTAAAATTATCTAATTAAATTATCAAATAATACCTCACACTAAATTTATGAAATTTTTTATTATTAATATTAGTTGATATTGAATCATATAACTTTAATATTTTTATTATATATGTAATTTTCAATTTTATTTGCTTATCATTAAACTAAATATTATATATCAAAATTGTAATAATATTAAGACTACATTTATATATATGTTAAAACTATATAATTTTATCATGAATATACAATGCAATTAGCAATGCTAGCAATAACATAAACATTTATAGATAATAATAATATATCACCAATGTCCAATAACATAAATGTTTAGAAATAATAATGATTCACCAAAACTATATATAAATTTATATCAACATAATTACAATGCTATCTTATACTAAATATATATAAATCTATTATATGTAACAATATCAAGATTATATATATGTCAAAACTATATATTATTAATACAATTAATAATACTAGTCAGCACTAATAAATCCTTTATATATATATATATATATATATATATATATATATATATATATATATATATATATTAAATTTCTTTTATAAAATATCTAATAAACACCATAAATATCTTTGTGTATACCTCTCTTCACATAAAAATCATTTATTAAAACCTTTGGTGGAAAAATATGGTAGAACCCTATACCCTCAACTTTAACAACCTTTAGGCTCTCTTGATTTCAAGTGATTGTCATCCCGAGAACAAGTTTAATCAAGTTATAGCTTCCGTCCAATAACTTATTCCTTTATTGATGTCCCGAGAGCAAATTCAACTGAATTACATCTCAAATCTAGCCCGAGAGATCATGCTCTACCGAGCTAACCACTACCCAAGAGTACAAGCTCTACCTAGCCAATTTTTCACACATCACTGCTCAAGAGTACAAGCTCCACCGAGCCAATTTCACATGTAATAAACACAAGATCATGCCAGTGCGCATGTGGTCCTAGTGACACCCACTAGGTAGCATGCTCTACCAATTTCTCCCAAAATTCATATTTATCTCATAAATAAAATCCAATATAGTTATAACTAAAACATCTTTCCGATAATAAAACGAATATCTCATGTGGCTTATCAAATAATATAAACCATTAAAATCATAATAACACTTATGTCACATTTTCCAAAATCCTTAACAATAATAAAATAAATAAACATACTTGTAGATACTATTCATAAGCATAATTCAATATATATATGTGTTCAACTTTAATATTATTTTTATCGTATAAAAACTCTTATTTATAAATCTATCTAAACAGACATTTTATAAAAATTAACTCACAGGTTGAGCGTGGGCAATGCATTCTTAGCTACTCATGTGCTACTACTCTCGCTCTAGAGTTCTCTAAAATAAATAATATTTATTTAAAATATGCTTATATAATATAAAAATAAATTCATAAAAATTATTACAATCACTGATTTGATGAGAATGGCTTGATATAAGAACAATACTATGTAAATTCAAAAACTAACATAAATTGATGTCACGTTCTCCCTTGTAAAACGGACATCTCCCTACTAAAAGTAGTGTCATTCCTGCACAAAAAAACACTCCTATAATCTCCATAACTCAACAACTCGGGTTGGGCCCCGAACTACACTTTATGCCCAACCGAGAACCAACATAGATACATATATAGACATAGCATGATTTTTATCAAATTTACTAATATATCACAAAATAAAATTTAGTTAAACCATTTCAATTAACTCATTTAAAAATTAAAATATAAAGGAAATCTATTTTTAAACAATGAATAAAATCAATAATAAAATTCTTATTTAATATCATCCAAATCAACTAGTTAAAATAATTAAATTTATAAAGCTTCCTTTAAACCTTCTTAACCAAAATTATTGTTAATTATAAATAAACTATTTAAATAATCCAAATATATAAAAATATTAAAGAACTTACTTTTAAGCTTTTAAATAATAATAACAAATATTTTCCAAAATTATTACCAATTAACTAAAAATTACAATTTAGTTATAAAAATTATTTTCATACTTTAATTATTTAATATCAGCAATAAAAATGTTAAATAACCTTAAATTCAATTAAAATTTGAATAAATAATAAAATATAAATTTTCTCTAAAAACAATATTAAACATAATCTTAACAAAAATTATATCTTAAATTCTACAATGAATTTCACAAAACTCCTTTAACAAAATTTAATCTACACAATTTATGAAATTTATTAAAAATATAAAAAAAACCTAGGTTGAAAACAACAATCAAACCCCGAATAGAACCCAAAAACTAAAAATTTCTAGAAAATTGTAAAAAAAAAAAAACTTGATAGATCTCAACTCCAATTTCAATTTATATAACTACCACTAAGCCTAATTTAAACTCAAATTAGCTAAATTAATCAAAATACCTAAAATCAATTTACCTTAAATTGAGATGGTTGTCGGAGCTAATCGGGAAAATTAATTGAGGGAAATTATTGCCCAGAGGAAGACGAGTCGAATGAGACTGACAGAGACACCAAGTGACGCCAAAGTCGGTATCAGTGGCCTTCTCCCCTTTTCCGGTGGCTGTAAAAACAAAGGGGAAGAGGAAGAGAATGTGAGGGAAGGGAAAGCTACTAGCAGCATCAACTGGAGCTGACCGGCGTCAATCGGCGATGACCAATGCTAGTAGTGGCAAGCAGTAGGATCGGGAGGAAGACGAAGAAGGCAAAGAAAAGAAAAAGGGAAGAAAGAGAAAAAGAAAAAAATGGTTTTATAATATTTTTTTAAGTACAAAGGTACATATTTATTATTTTAAAATAAAATTCCTCCTAATTATTCACACACACACATATGTATATTTACACATAAAAAAATACTCTTAATAATTAATAAAATTTATTAAAATACTCATTTAACTCTAATTTAATAAAATAATAATTAAAAATTTATAATCCACATTTTATATTAATAAATAAAAATACAGGTCTTTACAATTATCGCTTGTATAGATGCAATTCAAGGTAGTAGGTGTTGCCTTCAATTTTACTTTCTGTGAATTAAGAATGTAGATGGTTGATCGATGAAAGTTCCATTGGAGTTATAAAAGTACAAATATGTTTTATGGTTTAATAATTACAAAATATGCTTTTTTTTATTGTCTAATTCATTTTGAATGTGTGTCAAAACCAAAAATTCTTTCTTTATAAACTAGTTAGTTCTTTTATTTTATTTATAGTAATTTCGAATATGTTTTGTATATTTTATGTTTCTAATACAATATTTTCATTACAATCATGATTAAAGAACCGACTTCTAACACAACTTATATTTGGAGGAATAAAGCAACTACTAGTTTTTATTTATTAAAATGACAATTTAATTTACAAAAAATGTAAAATGACTAAAAAACAAGTTCCAAAGGCATAACATTTGAAATATATTTTATTCACTTTTGGTTTATTTTTTGTATATATTTATTTTATTTTTTATATATGCAACAATTTAATGCACTTTCATCTAGCTTCATGACAAATACATAACAATTTCATTATATTTTTCTAGCTTCTTATATATCCAATTGTCACGACCTGAACCCAAAGGTAAGTGACTGGCGGCACTAGGGAATGGAAAATGCAAAAATGCATCCGAAAACCATAGTAAGCCTTAAAAAGTTTTCACGAATTAAAAACTATTAACAGAACAGTAATATCAAAATAAATCCATTAATATCAAATGCATAAGATAATATTCCAAATACACTAGTATCACAATTTTAAAACAATCCACAATACAAATGATACAAGTTCATACTCAACTACTACGGTATCTAGAGTAAGATTATACAATAAAAAAATCAATTAAACATACATAAAGTAGCCGGTGAAGAAGAAACTCGGTGCAAATGATGACTACTAGTGACTGACTGTGAGATCTTAAAAAAATAAGTTGAGGGGAATCAGACCTCACAGAGTGAATCAATTTAATGAAATGCATGCTGGTTTGAAAACATTTATGAAATTCCTTTTTAAAGATAAAATAAAATAAAATAAAATCAATATAAATATAAATATTAAAATCCTTTACTTTTCTTAAATATTCTTAAGATATAAAATACCTTTTAAAATCACAATTCACTTTATTATAAAATTTTAACACGAAATCAAATAAATATTAGTTTAGGTGGAAAATCTTGTAGAACACCTAAACCATTAAATTCTAATAACCTTTCAACTCACTTAGTCCAAATGACTGTCGTCCCGAGAGTAAGCTCAACCGAGTTAAAACCACAGTCTAATCACTTAATCACTTAACCCAATATTAATGTCTTGAGAGCAAGATCAACTGAGTACATCCCATTTCTAGCTTGAGAGCACAAGTCTCCACTGAGCTCAATCACAACATTGCCTAAGAGCATAAATCTCCACTGAGTTCATTCACATACATAATACATGATCATACCCGTACGCACGTGGTCCTAGTGATACCCACTAGATAGCATGTTCTACCATTTTCTCCAAATCATTGGAATCATAATTAAATAATTAAATAATTAAAGTGAGATAAAATAAATTCCATAAAACATGCTCTCGAATATAAATCATGATTATAAATAGAGTAATCATGCATATGGCAATATAAATGAATTCATAAATAAATTCTTATAATCAATTTATTATCATTTTAGTCATACTAAAATATATTTTAAAATTCCATAACAAACATTCCATAAAATTAACTCATAGGTTGAGCGTGTTGAGCGACACGTCCTCTGCTGCCTAAATGTTACAAGTTTGGTCTTGAAGAGCTCTAAAATAAATAATATTTATTTAAAATATGCTTATTTGATAAAATAGATAAATCCATAAAAATTCTCAAAATTTATTAAAAATATGGAAGGACGAGATTACTCGATCTAAGATAAAATGTTATACAAACTCAGAATTTAACAGATACTAATGTCATGTTTTATGAGAAATTTATTGAAAATTCGGCAAAGTCTCTTCTATAAAATGGACATCTCTTTACTGAAGTAGAGTCATTCCTGCACGAAAACAACACCTCTAATAGTCTCACAGCTCAATAACTCGAGTTGGGCCCTACACTACACTATAAGCCCAACCAAGATATCCAATTCACTATATATATACAAATAATATAAGTTATCTTAAATCATTAATAATTCATACAAACTTTGTTAACTAATGCAAATTAATTTATTTATATATAACAAAAATATAAGGGAAATTTATTTCCAAATAAATAATAAAAATATTTAATTTCATAACCCCCTTTTAAACCTCTTTTAATAAAATTACCATTAATTACACATAAACTATTTAAATAATCCAAATATATCATAAAAATCATAAATAACTTATTTAAAGCTTAAAACAATAAATAAATTTATTATTTGCTTATTTTCCAAAAATTACTACTAGTTAACTAAAATTTATAATTTAATTATAAAAATTATTTTTATACTTTTATTATTCAAAAATCTTCTAAAACAGAGTAAATACTAATAAATTTAATTAAATTTAAATAATTACTAATTTCTAATAATTTTTCCAAAAATACATATTTATACATAAACTTTAAAAATTTATATTTTGAATTCTAAAACTAATTTCACAAAACTTCCTTCATAAAGACTAATCCATATAATATATAAAATTTAATAAAAATATGTTCACGTTACTGTGAATAGTAATCGATACTCGAAATTCAACTTCCTCAAAAATTTGCAAATCATACATCAAATGAAAACTCTTAATCTCAATTTAAATAATCTAAACTCAATTTGACATGAATCAACTAAATACAAGCTCTATTTCACAAATTAAAATAAAAAACCTAGAATAGAATTTCTCAAAATTGAGGGACTTACCACATTTGGAACTCAAAATTGATGGAGGGCTTTTAAAGCCCAAAGGATGAGGAATGTTTTGAGATCAGTGGTAAGCCAAGGGGTGGCCGGCGACGGCGCCTACAAGCCCTTGAATCTCACAATGCCGAAGAGAAGAGAAAGGGAGAGAGAGAGAGAGAATGGGAAGAGGAAGAGAAGGTGGAGGGGCTTGTGATCTGTTGCTGGTAGTGGCAGCATGACAAGGAGGAGGTTGTAATATCCCGTGTTTTTTTTTTTAAAATATTTTTACACTGTACCGGGATATGCAGTGTTAATAATTTCTGTATATTACATGATATTTTTACGAGTTGATATGTATTTTAGACCTATTTTAATTATTGTGTATTATTTTCAGTGCTTTACGTAAAATTTTCCCGGGACTTGCATTTTCGGGGAAATTTTCACGTAAACAATGTATTATTAATTATTTTAAATGTATTTACGGACTTGCATGAACTCATGCGTATTTTTAAATTATTAAACAAAGCCTGTGTGTGTATATTTATTTAATTAGGGTTTATTATTACCCTAATATTTTATTAAGTATTTATTTGTTTTATTGTTATTTAATTAATTTTATTTAGTATAAATTATTAAAATATTAAATTTTGTGTGTGTGGTGTATATTTGATGTGTGTAATTTAATATTATTTTAATATATAGTATAAAGTATATATATATACATATATTTGTCAAAATTACAAAAGTTTGGCAAATTACACATTTGCCCCCCCCCCCGAGTCTCCTTCTTCCTCCCGATCCTTCCCCTTGCCGTCCGGGCGTCTGTCACGCCGTTTCTTCACCGTGGGTGTGCCGTCCGGTGTGCCACCGTCTTCCCCGACCAATTCCGCCGCTTGAGGAGGCTGTTTCCGGCGTCTGGAAGTCGATTTTGGCCGGAGAAGCCGAAAATCGATCCACAGTCGATCACGTCGATTTCGGCCACCGTTTTTGACACCGCCAGTCTCTTTCTTCTCCTTGAGGTCCGGTGAGTGTGATTCTAGCTTTGGTTTGAGCTGAATTGGTCTAGAATTGCTTAGGTTTTGATTTTTCAATTTCGGCCTATTAGGGTTTTTGATTTTTTTGAGCTTCGAATTGATTGATTCATGGAAACTCCCTTCAAAAATGTTGATCCTAGTAGCTTAATCTACATGTATGAATTTTTGTAGAATTTTTGGAGATTGTTTGGATTTTTGGGTATTTTTGAATATTTTAATATTATTTTCTAATTTTCGGAAATTAATTATTTAAATTATGAAATTGGAGTTTATGGTTAAATTAGGTGTTGAAATGAATTATAGGAATTTATTTGGAATTTTTATGAATTTCTAAGTATTTATTTTGAATTATTGAAGTTTATGTGATTTTGAGAAATTAGGGTTAAATGTGTTTTTATTTGAAATTAATTAGATAATTGGGTTTAATTATTGATATTATTGATAAATATGTTGAGAAAATTAATTTTGGATAATTGTATGATTTTTGGTGAATTTTTGAAGTAATTATAGTATATATATATATATAGGTGTATTTTGGTAATTTTATCCTAAATTGTCTAAAAATGTAATTTAATCGGTTTTAATAGTTATTTAAGGTATAAAAATGATTTCTACAAATTATTTAGTATTTTTAACTAAATAGAACTATTTTTCGTAAATTATTTTCAATTATATATATAATATACGGTTTTTCAAATAAAATGAGTTTTTATCAGTTTTTACAGTGTTTTAAGGTTAATTATGTAATTTCTACGTATAAAATGTATTTCTATGCTATAAGGATATTTTGGTATATCTGAATTATTCTGTGTTTGTGGACCTCGGTCGGTAGACTGTAGTCTGGAGTCCGACTGAGGGGTTGTGAATGAGATGTGGTGTTTATTTTTGAAGTGTGTTTCTTTGCAGGGTCGGCTCTACTCTTTTGAGTAGAGAGATGTCCATTTTACAGGGGAGGTTCTGTCGGATTTTTGGTAGAATTCTCGTAAAATGTGATATCCAGTCGAACCCTAAATTCCGATTCTGTGTTTAATACTCTAGATCGAATTCTAGGATTTCTGTTAGGTTTATTCTGATATCGGTTATTTATTTCTTATTTAGTTACGCCGAGACCGAGGGCTAGTAGACCAGGCCCGTCGGACCCGTCTCGTGGAGCGCATTAGGTGAGTTACTATACTATATATATATGCTTAGGATGCATGATTTAGAAATATATGTTTTACTTTGATTAAAATGCATAAATAATGTGATTTGTATTTAAGTATATTTTTGGTTTATTTTGGTATATAATTTATATACCTGGTTTACTTTTGGTATATTTCCGGTATATATATGGTTTATGTTGTATTTTATTGAACTTCATGCATCATTTATTTTTGTGAATGAATGTTTTATATTTAATGATGAAGGATATCAATAGAACGTGCTACCTAGTGGGCAGCACTAGGACCGAGTACGTATCGGCACGCCTATAGCTTTAGGCTATATTACTAAATTATTTATGGATATTGATTTATTATGATTATCGATATGTGAGATGTGATTTGGGTGTGATTGCTGGAGCTCGGTTGACCAAGTGTCTCGGGGCCAATCACACTGGCAGTCAGACTGCTGGAGCTCGGTTGACTTAGTGTCTCGGGGCCAGTCTACTGTCCAAATGGATTAAGTGGATATATTTGGAATAAGTGAGCCTGTATGGCCAGAGTGTTGTTTAACACTATTATTCTGAGGTTGCGATATTCTAGGGTTCTATATGATCCTTCATAAAAGATGATTTTCAGATAAAATATATAAAAAATGATTTTTATTGCATCTGTGTGCAATTGCCTGTATATATGCATATTATATATATACTGTTGACTGTATGCATTATCACTTAGTATGTATGTATATATATTATAGTAATTCACTCAGTGAGGTCTGACTCCCCTCCGTTGACTATTTTTCAGGAGAGTCAACTTCCTCAGACCTCAATAGCAGGTCGATACGCCGGATTTCTTCCGCCCCGGCTTCTTTGTGTAAATTATCTACTTGAGTCTTATTTATTTTATCTAGACACTGCAGTAGTTGTGAATTAAAGTATTGGATTTCATGTATTTTATTTTAAAAGAGATGTATTATGTTGAAACTGGATTTGTATTAAAAAGATTATATATCTATGAGATGAGATTTGATTCAAATCCAGTGATAAAGTGTTATCATTATATTTATGATTTTTATTTCCGCTGCATATTATATGGTTATTGTTATTATTGCATGATTTATTTTATTTTTAGGCTTGCTACGGGTTCCGGATTCGAAAGAATTCTCGTTCCCTAGCGCCGGTCATGGCCCCTGTTTTGGGTCGTGACAAAGTTGGTATCAGAGCGAAGTTCTATGTCAGGGCTTAGTTATGTGAGTTGTGGCCCTAGTTTTAAAGTTGTGTTTTCTGTTGGACTACTACAGTGTATTAGGTTCGAGTATGTCTTGATAAGTATTCCTTGCTGTAGGTTTCAGCGTTATTCCTCCGTTGTCTGTTTTGTCTGAATTTTTCCATTTGTCTTTTCAGTATGAGGAGGCGAGCGCATGTCGCTCCACCGATCATTGAGGCCGAGGATGATGAGTCTTTTCAGGATGAGGTTTTACCTCTTGAGCCGCCAGTTAGGCGTAGAGGTCGTGGCAGAGGTAGACCTCGAGGAGCGGCAGGTCGCCGTAGGCAGAGAGAGTTACAGGACGAGGAGCCTATTGAGCCTGAATTTGATCTTCCTGTTCCTCCAGTTGTTCAGCCTGTTCAGCCTGCCTATCAGCAGGGTATGTCTGACCCTGAGGCAGCTTTGTTCTATGCCTGAGTTGGCAGGATTGCTTTTGATGGTACTTCTGATCCTTTAGATTTTCTGCATGCGATTGAGATGAGGACTCGGACTGCTCATACCGAGTACCAGCGGATCATGATTGTTGAGCTATCTGTCGAGGGACCAGCCTTGGATTGGTTTATTCAGATGATCCAGCCCTTTATGATGACGATGACATGGGCTCAGTTCCGAGAGCGGTTCATGAGGAGATTTTGTCCAGAGCCTCTTCGTTTAAGTTATCGTCTCCGTTTGACCAGTATTTCTCGTGGAGAGCGATCAGTAGAGGAGTATACCCGAGAGTTTCTTCATCTTGGTAGATATGCTGAGGATCTGATGCGAGATCAGTATTTCGCGGTTACTACGTATGTTACTGGTTTGGGTTCTGCTTTTGCTGGTATGCCTACAACAGGTCTTACTCTCGAGTCTGTGATCGAGTTGGCCAAGGAGATTGAGCTGAGGCTAGTTAGGCAGGGAGCGATGCCTGATTATTACTAGCTGGGAGTTCAGTCGAGTGGATTGCAGGCTACTCCGTATTCGAGTTTTCATGTTGGTTCGAGTAGTCAGCAGCGAGGTCCGACTCAGCAGAGTCAGAGATAGCAGTAGCGAGTGCATCAGAGCAGTAGACATGGCCGTGGAGGTCAGCGTAGATCGTTCAGATTTGGGTCAGGGGCTTCGAGCAGCAGCAGTGGTCGTAGTTCTGGATCAGCTGCCAGCGTTTGCCAGATTTATGGTAGAGTCCATCAGGGACCGTGTTATCTGACACCACTGACATGCTTCAGATGCGGGTAGACAGGACATTTTGCCAGATCGTGTCCTTATTCCGGGTATCAGCAGTAGTAGATTCCGCGATTCCCACAGCAGTCGATTACTAGTGCTGCACCTGTGCCATTTCAGTTGCCACCAGCCCAGCATCAGAGTTCCACTCAGTTTGTTCCACAGCAGAGTCATGGTAGAGGTACTAGAGGAGGTGCCAGAGGTGTTGGCCAGGCTTCTACCAGTCAGCAGGGAGGTCGAGGCTAGGCGAGAGTCTTCCATCTGACTCAGCAGGATGCTCAGGCATCTAATGCAGTCGTGGCAGGTATTGTTTCTGTTTGTTACCTGGATGCTTGGGTTTTGTTTGATCCGGGTGCCATGCATTCATTTTTTTCTCCTATTTTTGCTTCTAAATCTTGTTGGCAAGCTTCGAGGATGGCTTTTCCTTTGTCTGTTGCCACTCCTCTGAGTGATTCCTTGGACACCGATATTGTTCTTTCTGGTTGTCCAGTTCTCGTGGGAGATAGAGAATTACCCGTTGATTTGATTTTATTGGATGTGATGGAGTTTGATGTTATTCTGGGAATGGATTGGTTATCTCAGCACTTCACCGTGGTAGATTGCAGGAATAAGGAGGTGACTTTTAGAATTCCTAGTGAAGAAGATTTGAAGTTTGTTGGTGATAGGAGTTCCGCACCTCAGAATCTTATTTCTGCTATTTCAGCTAGGAAGTTGTTGAAGAAAGGTTGTCAGGGGTTTTTGGCATTGGTCAGGGATACGTCAGTGGAGAAGTTGTCACTCACAGATGTTCCTGTTGCTTGTGAGTTTCCTGATGTTTTTCCCGAGGAGTTGCCAGGTTTACCACCTCATAGAGAGATTGAGTTCTGTATAGATGTGGTTCCAGGTACTACTCCTATATCTATGTCACCCTATCGTATGGATCCTACAGAGTTGAGAGAGTTGAAGGAGCAGTTGCAAGAGTTGTTGGATAAAGGTTTTATTAGACCTAGTGTTTCTCCTTGGGGTGCACCAGTCTTGTTTGTGAAGAAGAAGGATGGTACCCTGAGACTGTGCATTGACTATAGAGATCTGAATAAGGTGACAGTGAAGAACAAGTATCCTCTCCCGAGGATAGAGGATTTGTTTGATCAGCTCCAAGGTGCACAATTCTTTTCTAAGGTTGACTTGAGGTCGGGTTATCATCAGTTGTGGATTAGTGAGGCTGATATTCCTAAGACAGCTTTTCGCACTCGATAGGCCATTATGAGTTTCTGGTGATGTCTTTTGGTTTGACTAATGCACCAGCAGCTTTTATGGATCTGATGAACAGAGTATTCAGACCGTATGTGGATCAGTTTGTAGTAGTCTTCATTGATGATATACTAGTATATTCAAGGAGTATGGAAGAGCATGTATATCATTTGAGGATTGTACTACAGACATTGAGAGATCATCAGCTTTATGCTAAATTCTCGAAGTGTGATTTCTGGATGGAGAGTGTTTCTTTTCATGGACACGTAGTGTCTAAAGAAGGTATTCAGGTTGATCCACAGAAGGTTGAGGCAGTATCTGAATGGCCTAGACCTACTTCTATTACGGAGATTCGGAGTTTTCTGGGTTTAGCCGGGTATTATAGGCAGTTTGTGCAGGATTTTTCCAGGATAGCAGCCCCTATGACTCGCTTGACTCAGAAGAATGTTAGATTCGAGTGGTCAGAAGCTTGTGAGAACAGTTTTCAGTTGTTGAAAGAGAAGTTAACCACAGCGCCAGTGTTAGCTTTGCCTAATAGTGTGGACAAGTTCACAGTTTACTGTGATGCCTCTAGAATTGGTCTTAGTTGTGTGTTAATGCAGAATGGAAGGGTGATAGCCTATGCTTCGAGGCAGTTGAAGAAGCATGAGCAGAACTATCCTACACATGATCTTGAGATGGCTGCAGTAATCTTTGCTTTGAAGATTTGGAGACATTATTTGTACGGGGTGACTTGTGAGATATTTACTGATCACAAGAGCCTTAAGTACATTTTTCAACAGAGAGATTTGAATTTGAGGCAGAGAAGATGGTTGGAATTGTTGAAGGATTATGATTGCGAGATTCTTTACCATCTGGGTAAAGCTAATGTTGTAGCAGATGCCTTGAGTAGGAAATCCTCAGGTAGTCTTGCTCACATTGGTGTTGAGAGAAGACCATTGATCCAAGAGTTGCATTTGTTGGT
Source organism: Mallotus nudiflorus (assembly GCA_947683625.1). NCBI lineage: Eukaryota > Viridiplantae > Streptophyta > Magnoliopsida > Malpighiales > Euphorbiaceae > Mallotus > Mallotus nudiflorus. The sequence continues at coordinate 59,582 of CANTUR010000009.1, read as the reverse complement.
GGATCAAGGTCTGATGATGAAGATTAGTAGATCAGGTGGACTGCTAGCTCAGTTTAAAGTACGATCTGTACTGAGGGATAGGATTAAAGCAGCTCAGAGCCGAGATCCTATTCTGGAAGAGCTTGCAGAGAATGTCAGAGCAGGGAAGTTCACTGATTTCACACTTGATGATGATGGTGTGTTGTGGATCAGTGGTAGATTATGTGTTCCTGATGTGGATGATTTGAGAGAAGAGATTTTAGAGGAAGCACATTCTACAGCCTACAGCATTCATCCAGGTGTCACTAAGATGTACCACAATATCAGAGATCTATACTGGTGGGACGGATTGAAGAAGGATGTCGCTGATTATGTTGCTAAGTGTTTGACGTGTCAGCAAGTGAAAGCCGAACATCAGAAGCCTTCTGGGAAGCTTCAGCCTCTTCCTATTCCCGAGTGGAAGTGGGAAAGGATAGCTATGGATTTTGTGGTTGGTTTACCTCGTTCGAAGGATGGATACGATTCCATCTGGGTGATTGTAGACAGATTGATGAAGTCTGCACATTTCTTGCCTGTGAAAGCCACATATTCAGTTGCTAGATTGGCGAAGTTGTACGTGAAGCATATTGTGTGCCTTCATGGAGTACCTGTGTCCATTGTGTCAGATAGAGGTTCGGTGTTTACTTCTCGTTTTTGGCAGAAGTTGCAGGAAGCGATGGGCACTAGGTTGGATTTCAGTATTGCTTTTCATCCTCAGACAGATGGTCAGTCTGAGAGGACGATCCAGACACTGGAAGATATGTTGAGGATGTGTGTCTTGGATTTGGGAGGTAGCTGGGATGATCATTTGTCGCTTGTTGAGTTTGCATATAATAACAGCTACCATAACAGTATTGGTATGGCACCATATGAGGTGTTATATGGAAGGAAGTGTAGATCCCCGTTGAGTTGGGATGAGATTGGTGAGAGAGCTTTGACTGGACCAGAGATGGTTCAGGATGCTGCAGAGAAGGTCGCCGTGATCAAGCGAAGATTAGAGACCGCAGTTAGCAGACATAAGAGTTATGTAGATCCTAGGCGCAGAGATGTGGAGTTTCAGGTTGGAGATTTTGTTTTTCTGAAAGTATCTCCGATGAAGGGTGTGATGAGATTTGGCAAGAAGGGTAAGTTAGCACCGAGATATATTGGACCGTTTGAGATTCTGGAGAGAGTTGGCACTGTTGCATATCGATTGGATTTGCCTCCGAGTATGTCACAAGTGCATCTAGTATTTCATATCTCGATGTTGAGGAAGTATATCTCAGATCCTTCACACGTGTTGCAGCCCGACAGTGTGGAAGTGAGTGAAGATTTGACATTTGTGGAAGAACCTGTGGCGATCGTTGATTATCAAGTTCGACAATTGCGATCGAAGCAGATTCCGATGGTCAAGGTTCTGTGGCGCAGCGATAGAGTTGAGGAGCATACGTGGGAGACTGAAGCTGAGATGCGAGCTTCTTACCCGTATCTCTTTCCTTCTTGATCTTGTTTTCTGGAATTCGGGGACGAATTCTTGTAAGGGGGGAAGACTGTAATATCCCGTGTTTTTTTTTTTTTAAATATTTTTACACTGTACCGGGATATGCAGTGTTAATAATTTCTGTATATTACATGATATTTTTACGAGTTGATATGTATTTTAGACCTATTTTAATTATTGTGTATTATTTTCAGTGCTTTACGTAAAATTTTCCCGGGGACTTGCATTTTCGGGGAAATTTTCACGTAAACAATGTATTATTAATTATTTTAAATGTATTTACGGACATGCATGAACTCATGCGTATTTTTAAATTATTAAATAAAGCCTGTGTGTGTATATTTATTTAATTAGGGTTTATTATTACCCTAATATTTTATTAAGTATTTATTTGTTTTGTTGTTATTTAATTAATTTTATTTAGTATAAATTATTAAAATATTAAATTTTATGTGTGTGGTGTATATTTGATGTGTGTAATTTAATATTATTTTAATATATAGTATAAAGTATATATATATACATATATTTGTCAAAATTACAAAAGTTTGGCAAATTACACATTTGCCCCCCCGAGTCTCCTTCTTCCTCCCGATCCTTCCCCTTGCCGTCCGGGCGTCTGTCATGCCGTTTCTTCACCGTGGGTGTGCCGTCCGGTGTGCCACCGTCTTCCTCGACCAATTCCGTCGCCTGAGGAGGCCGTTTTCGGCGTTTGGAAGTCGATTTTGGCCGGAGAAGTCGAAAATCGATCCACCATCGATCATGTCAATTTCGGCCACCGTTTTCGACACCGCCGGTCTCTTTCTTCTCCTTGAGGTCCGGTGAGTGTGATTCTAGCTTTGGTTTGAGCTGAATTGGTCTAGAATTGCTTAGGTTTTGATTTTTCAATTTCGGCCTATTAGGGTTTTTGATTTTTTTGAGCTTCAAATTGATTGATTCATGGAAACTCCCTTCAAAAATGTTGATCCTAGTAGCTTAATCTACATGTATGAATTTTTGTAGAATTTTTGGAGATTGTTTGGATTTTTGGGTATTTTTGAATATTTTAATATTATTTTCTAATTTTCGGAAGTTAATTATTTAAATTATGAAATTGGAGTTTATGGTTAAATTAGGTGTTGAAATGAATTATAGGAATTTATTTGGAATTTTTATGAATTTCTAAGTATTTATTTTGAATTATTGAAGTTTATGTGATTTTAAGAAATTAGGGTTAAATGTGTTTTTATTTGAAATTAATTAGATAATTGGGTTTAATTATTGATATTATTGATAAATATGTTGAGAAAATTAATTTTGGATAATTGTATGATTTTTGGTGAATTTTTGAAGTAATTATAGTATATATATATATATATGGGTATTTTGGTAATTTTATCCTAAATTGTCTAAAAATGTAATTTAATCGGTTTTAATAGTTATTTAAGGTATAAAAATGATTTCTACAAATTATTTGGTATTTTTAACTAAATAAAACTATTTTTCGTAAATTATTTTCAATTATATATATAATATACGATTTTTCAAATAAAATGAGTTTTTATCAGTTTTTACAGTGTTTTAAGGTTAATTATGTAATTTCTACGTATAAAATGTATTTCTATGCTATAAGGATATTTTGGTATATCTGAATTATTCTGTGTTTGTGGACCCCGGTCGGTAGACTGTAGTCTGGAGTCCGACCGAGGGCTTGTGAATGTGTAATATCCCGTGTTTTTAAAAATATTTTTTTACACTGTACCGGGATATGCAGTGTTAATATTTTCTGTATTTTATATGATATTTTTACGAGTTAATATGTATTTTAAACCTATTTTAATTATTGTGTATTATTTCCAGTGTTTTACGTAAAATTTTCCCGGGACTTGTATTTTCGGGAAAATTTTCACGTAAACAATGTATTATTAATTATTTTAAAGGTATTTACGGACTTGCATGAACTCATACATATTTTTAAGTTATTAAATAAAGCCTGTGTGTGAATATTTAATTAATTAGGGTTTATTATTACCCTAATATTTTATTAATTATTTATTTGTTTTATTGTTATTTAATTAATTTTATTTAGTATAAATTATTAAAATATTAATATTTTTATGTGTGTGGTGTATATTTGATGTGTGTAATTTAATATTATTTTAATATATAGTATAAAGTATATATATATGCATATATTTGTCAAAAATCAAAAGAATTGCCAAATTACCATTTTGCCCCCTCCCTCTCCTTCTTCTCTCCCGATCGACAACCATCACTGCGCCTCCCATTCCAGCACGCCGGACCGCCCCTCGCCGCCACCAACTGCCGCCAACCTCCTTCCCCTTCCTTCCTCTTCCTCTCCGACGTGACCAGGCCGCCGGAAGCCCGCTGGAACGCCCGGAATCCGCCATGGCAGCAAGTTGAGCTTTTTGCCGTCGACGACGATTCCGGCCACCATTTCGTGCACCGCCAGTCTTCATCGACTCCTTGAGCTCCGGTGATTCCAATTCTAAGCTCCTTTTGGCCTGAAATCAAGTGGATTTTGAGGTTTGAGCTAAAACTCAATTCGGTCACATTAGGGTTTTCTTTTTTTTTGAGCTTCGAATTGGATGATTCATGGAAACTTCCTTCACAAATGTTGTTCCTAGTAGCTTAATCTTCATGTATGAATTTTTGTAGAATTTTTGGAGGTTGTTTGGATTTTTGGGTATTTTTGAATATTTTAATATTATTTTCTAATTTTCGGAAATTAATTATTTAAATTATGAAATTGGAGTTTATGGTTGAATTAGGTGTTGAAATGAATTATAGGAATTTATTTGGAATTTTTATGAATTTCTAAGTATTTATTTTTAATTATTGAAGTTTATGGAATTTTGGAAAAATTAGGTTAAATGTGTTTTAATTTGAATTTAATTGGTTAATTGAGTTTAAATATTGATATTATTGATAAATATGTTGAGAAAATTAATTTTGGATAATTTTATGATTTTTGGTGAATTTTTGAAGTAATTTAAGTATATTTATATATATAGGGGTATTTTGGTAATTTTACCCTAAATTGTCTAAAAATGTAATTTAATTGGTTTTAATATTTATTTAAGGTATAAAAATGATTTCTACAAATTATTTGGTATTTTTAACTAATTAAAACTATTTTTCGTGAATTATTTTCAATTATATATATAATATACGATTTTTCTAATAAAATGAGTTTAATCGGTTTTTATAGTGTTTCAAGGTCAATTATGTAATTTTTATCTATAAAATGTATTTCTATGTTGTAAGGATATTTTCGGTATTTCTGGAATTATTCTGTGTTTGTGGACCCCGGTCGACAGACTGTAGTTTGGAGTCCGACCGTGGGATTTTGATTGTGTTGAGCTTGAATTTTGAAGTGTGTTTCTTTGCAGGGTCGGCTCTACTCTTTTGAGTAGAGAGATGTCCGTTTTACAGGGGAGGTTCTGCCGGATTTTTGGTAGAATTCTCGTAAAACGTGATGTCCAGTCGAACCCTAATTTTCGATTCTGTGTTTAATACTCTAGATTGAATTCTAGGATTTCTATTAGGGTTACTCTGATATCGGTTATTTATTTATTATTTAGTTGCGTCGAGACCGAGGGCTAGTGGACCAGGCCCGTCGGACCTGTCTCGTGGAGCGCATTAAGTGAGTTACTATATTATATATATATGCTTAGGATGCATGATTTAGAAATGCATGTTTTATATTGATTAAAGATGCATAAATAATTTGATTATTTCTTAAGTTTACATTAAGTATATTTTTGGTTTATTTTTGGTATATAATAAATTATATGCATGTTTTGTGAATAAAATATATTTAAAATGTTTTTAAATACGTTTCCAGCTTAATTTATAATTTGATTGAATTCATTTGAATTATATATACTTGAAATAAACCTGGTTTACTTTTGGTATATTTCCGGTATATATATGGTTTATATTGTTAATTCATGTACATTCATGCATCATTTATTTTTGTGAATGAATGTTTTACATTATTAATGATGAAGGATATCAATAGAACGTGCTACCTAGTGGGCAGCACTAGGACCGAGTACGTACCGGTACGCCTATAGCTTTAGGCTATAATACTAACTTATTTGTGGATATTGATTTGATTATGATTATTGTTATGTGTGAGATGTGATTTGGGTGTGATTGCTGGAGCTCGGTTGACTAAGTGTCTCGGGGCCAATCACACTGGCAGTTAGACTGCTGGAGCTCGGTTGACTTAGTGTCTCGGGGCCAGTCTACTGTCTAAATGGATTAAGTGGATATATTTGGAATAAGTGAGCCTGTGTGGCTAGAGTGTTGTTTAACACTATTTTCTGAGGTTGCGATATTCTAGGGTTCTATGTGATCCTTCATAAATTGGGATTTTTCAGTAAAATATATAAAAATGATTTTTCTGCATCTGTATGAATTTGCCTGTATATATACATATTATATATATACTGTTGACTGTATGCATTATCACTTAGTGTGTATGTATATATATTATAGTAATTCACTCAGTGAGGTCTGACTCCCCTCCGTTGACTATTTTTCAGGAGAGTCAACTTCCTCAGACCTCAGTAGCAGGTCGATACGCCGGATTTCTTCCGCCCCGGCTTCTTTATGTAAATTGTCTACTTGAGTCTTATTTATTTTATCTAGACACTGCAGTAGTTGTAAATTAAAGTATTGGATTTCATGTATTTTATTTTAAAGAGATGTATTATATTGAAACTGGATTTGTATTAAAGATTATATATATGTGATGAGATGAGTTTTGAATTAAATCCAGTTGATATGGATGATATTATGATATTATGATTTTTATTTTCCGCTGCATATCATACTGTTACTGTTATTATGGCATGCTTTATTTTATTTTTAGGCTTGCTACGGGTTTCGGATTCGAAAGAATTCCCGTTCCCTAGCACCGGTCATGGCCCCTGTTTTGGGTCGTGACAGAATGAGATGTGGTGTTTATTTTCGAAGTGTGTTTCTTTGCAGGGTCGGCTCTACTCTTTTGAGTAGAGAGATGTCCATTTTACAGGGGAGGTTCTATCGGATTTTTGGTAGAATTCTCGTAAAACGTGATATCCAGTCGAACCCTAAATTTCGATTCTATGTTTAATACTCTAGATCGAATTCTAGGATTTCTGTTAGGTTTATTCTGATATCGGTTATTTATTTCTTGTTTAGTTGCGCCGAGACCGAGGGCTAGTGGACCAGGCCCGTCGGACCCGTCTCGTGGAGCGCATTAGGTGAGTTACTATACTATATATATATGCTTAGGATGCATGATTTAGAAATATATGTTTTACTTTAATTAAAATGCATAAATAATGTGATTTGTATTTAAGTATATTTTTGGTTTATTTTGGTATATAATAAATTATATACATGTTTTATTAATAAAATATATTTAAAATGTTTTTAAATATATTTTTAATTTAATTTATGATTTGATTGGATTTATTTGACATATATATACTCGAAATATACCTGGTTTACTTTTGGTATATTTCCGGTATATATATGGTTTATGTTGTATTTTATTGAACTTCATGCATCATTTATTTTTGTGAATGAATGTTTTATATTTAATGATAAAGGATATCAATAGAACGTGCTACCTAGTGGGCAGCACTAGGACCGAGTACGTACCGGTACGCCTATAGCTTTAGGCTATATTACTAAATTATTTATGGATATTGATTTATTATGATTATCGATATGTGAGATGTGATTTGGGTGTGATTGCTGGAGCTCGGTTGACCAAGTGTCTCGGGGCCAATCACACTGGCAGTCAGACTGCTGGAGCTCGGTTGACTTAGTGTCTCGGGGCCAGTCTACTGTCCAAATGGATTAAGTGGATATATTTGGAATAAGTGAGCCTGTATGGCCAGAGTGTTGTTTAACACTATTATTCTGAGGTTGCGATATTCTAGGGTTCTATATGATCCTTCATAAAAGATGATTTTCAGATAAAATATATAAAAAATGATTTTTATTGCATCTGTGTGCAATTGCCTGTATATATGAATATTATATATATACTGTTGACTGTATGCATTATCACTTAGTGTGTATGTATATATATTATAGTAATTCACTCAGTGAGGTCTGACTCCCCTCCGTTGACTATTTTTCAGGAGAGTCAACTTCCTCAGACCTCAGTAGCAGGTCGATACGTCGGATTTCTTTCGCCCCGGCTTCTTTGTGTAAATTATCTACTTGAGTCTTATTTATTTTATCTAGACACTGCAGTAGTTGTGAATTAAAGTATTGGATTTCATGTATTTTATTTTAAAAGAGATGTATTATGTTGAAACTGGATTTGTATTAAAAAGATTATATATCTATAAGATGAGATTTGATTCAAATCCAGTGATAAAGTGTTATCATTATATTTATGATTTTTATTTCCGCTGCATATTATATGGTTATTGTTATTATTGCATGATTTATTTTATTTTTAGGCTTGCTACGGGTTCCGGATTCGAAAGAATTCCCGTTCCCTAGCGCCGGTCATGGCCCCTGTTTTGGGTTGTGACAGAGGTGGCATAATGTTGGTGGTTGTGTCGATGGTAAGGGTGGTGAGGTAGAGAATGAAAGAATAAGAAGAGGGAAAAGAAAGGGGGTCTGCACATTTTTCTTTTTTTTGATATATATATATATATATATATATATACATGGGTTCCAAAAGACTGTCTAATGATATTTCTAACACATTCTCCTAGAAGGGTAAACAATCCAACAAGAAATTTTTCTTTGCAGAAAGGTTGATTAGAGTCTTCCCTAAGCATTTATCAAAGTCTTCAATAGTGACTTCATCACTATTGACTATGTTCTTTTGAGATTTGGCGGAAGAGTGTAATATCCCATGTTTTTAAATGTTTTAATATTTCATCGGGATATGCAGTGTTAATAATTTTTGTATATATATTTATGATATTTTTATGAGTTGATATGTATTTAAAACTTATTTTAATTATTGTATATTATTTTAAGTGCTTTACGTAAAATTTTCCCGAGAATTCTATTTTCGGGGAAATTTTCACGTAAATAATTTACCATTAATTATTTTAAATAGATTTACGGACTTGCATGAACTCATATATATTTTTAAAAATACTAAACACCGTATATATGTGTATTTATTTAATTAGGGTTTAAATAATTACCCTAATATTTTATTATTTATTTATTAGTTTTATTGTTATTTAATTATTTTTATTTAGTGTATAAATTATTAAAAAAATATTAAATTATATGTGTGTGGTGTATATTTAATGTGTGTGATTTTATATTATTTTAATATATTGTGTAAAGTATATATATACATATATACATTTAATATTAAAACAAAAATTAAAGTTTAAGATAATTACAAGTTTGCCATTAACCACATCCTCCATCTTCCCCGACGACCCCAACCTCCCTCACCACTGCGCACGCTGTTTCCTCACCGTCACTGCGCCTCCCACCGTGCCACCTCCATTTCCAACTTGCTCCGCCGCCCTTAGCCTTCTTCTCCGGCACCGTTTGGTTTGCTTTTGGCCGGAATGACCGAAACTTCCCTCCTCGCCGTTCACCGACTTCCCGACCACCAAATCCAGTGATTCCGGTGTCATTGAACTCCATAGCCTCCATAGAAGACGATTCCAAGCTTTTTTTTAAGCTCAAAAGTTGGTAAGGTTTTTCTCAATTTTTCAATTTAGCCATCTTAGGGTTTTTGAATTTTTTTGACCTTCAAATGATTGATTCATGAAAAGTACCTTAACAAATGTTGATCCCAGTAGGTTAATATTCATGTGTGAATTTTTTTAGAATTTTTGGAAATTATTTTGATTTTTGGGTATTTTTGAATATTTTAATATTATTTTCTAATTTTCGGAAATTAATTAATTAAATTATGAAATTGTGTTTTATGATAAATATAGGTGTTGAAATGAATTATAGAAATTTATTTGGAATTTTTATGAATTTCTATGTATTTATTTTGAATTTAATTAGTTTATGTAATTTTGGAAAAAAATTAGGTTAATTGTGTTTTTAATTGAAATTAATTAGTTAATTGAGTTTATTTATTGATATTATTAATAAATATGTGGAGAAAATTAATTTTTGATAATTATACTATTTTTGGTGAATTTTTGAATGAATTTTAGTATATTTATATATATAGGGGTATTTTGGTAATTTTACCCTAAATTGACTAAAAATATAATTAAATTGGTTTTAATAGTTATTTAAGGTATAAAAATGATTTCTACAAATTATTTAGTATTTTTAATTAATTAAAACTATTTTTCATGAATTATTTTCAATTATATATATAATATACGATTTTTTTAAATAAAATGAGTTTTATCGGTTTTTACTGTGTTTAGGGGTTAATTATGTAATTTCTAATTATTAAATGTATTTCTGTGTTGTAAGGGCATTTTTGGTATTTCTATATTGTTCGGTGATTGTGGACCCCGGTCGGTAGACTGTAGTTTGGAGTCCGACCGAGGGGTTGTAGATATGTTTCTGTGTTTGTTGTTCGAATATGTTTCTTTGCAGGGCCGGCTCTACTGTCACGACCCAAAATAGGGGCCATGACCGGCGCTAGAGAACGAGAATTCTTTCGAATCCGGAACCCGTAGCAAGCCTAAAAATAAAATAAACATACAATAGTAATAATAATATATAATGCAGCGGAAATAAATATCATAAATATCACAACAACACATGCACCAACTGGATTTAAATCAAATCCTCATCATCACATATATATAAACTCCTTTAATACAAATCCAGTTCAAATATAATACAAAATCTCTTTAATAATTTAATAACTACTGCAGTGTCTAGATAAAATAGACCCAAAACTCAGAGAAGCAGTTTACACAAAGAAGCCGGGGCGGAAGAAATCCGGCGTACAGGCCTGCTACTAAGGCCTGAAGATGATGACTCTCCTGAAAAATGGTCAACAGAGGGGAGTCAGACCTCACTGAGTGAATTACTATAATATATATACATGCACACTAAATGATAATGCATACACTCAACAGTATATATCTAATATGTATATATATAGAAAAATACACAAAGATGCTGTAAAATCATTTTATATATATTTTACTGAAAATCATCATTTTTGAAGGATCAAATAGAACCCTAAAATATCGCGACCTCCAAAACAGTGTTAGACAACACTCTGGCCATACAGGCTCACTTATTCCAAATAGGTTCACTTAATCGATTTGGACAGTAGACTGGCCCCGAGACACTAAGTCAACCGAGCTCCAGCAGTCTGACTGCCAGTGTGATTGGCCCCGAGACACTTGATCAACCGAGCTCCAGCAATCACACCCCTAAATCCTTTCTCACACATCAATTAATCAAATAATCAGATTCAATCAATATCCTCAAGCAGGTTAGTAATATAGCCTAAATGCTATAAGCGTACCGGTACGTACTCAGTCCTAGTGCTGCCCACTAGGTAGCACGTTCTATTGATATCCTTCATTAATAAATATAAACATTCATTCGCAAGTAAATGATGCATGAATTTAAATAAAATAACAATATAAACCATATATATACTGGAAATATACCAAAAGTAAACCAGGTATATTTCGAGTATATATACGTAAAATAAATCCAATTAAATTACGAAATAAAATAGAGATATACTTAAAAACATTTTAAACACAATTCATTAATAAAATATGCATATAATTAAATATATACCAAAAATAAACCAAAAATATACTTAAATACTAATCACGTTATTTATGCATATTTAATCAAAATAAAACATATATTCTAAAATCATGCATCCTAAAGCATATATATAAAAAATAGTAACTCACACTTAGTGCGCTCCACGAGATGGGTCTGACGGGCTTGGTCCACTAGGCCTCGGTCTCGGCGCAACTAAACAAACAATAACGACAGAAATTAGAATAAACCTAATAGAAAATCCTAGAACTCAATCTAGAATATTAGATACAGAAACATAATTAGGGTTCGATTGGATATCACGTTTTACGAGAATTCTACCAAAAATTCGGCAGAACCTCCCCTGTAAAACGGACATCTCTCTACTCAAAGAGTAGAGCCAACCCTGCAAAGAAACACACTTCGAAAAATAGGCACAACAACTCATCCACAACCCCTCAGTTGGACTCCAAACTACAATCTACCGACTGGGGTCCATAATCACAGAACAATTTCAGAAATACCAAAAATACCCTTATATCATAGAAATTCATTTTATAAGTAGAATTTACATAATTAACCTTAAAACACTGTAAAAATCGATAAAAACTCATTTTATTAGTAAAATCGTATATTATATATATAATTGAAAATAATTCACGAAAAATAGTTTTAATTAGTTAAAAATACCAAATAATTTGTAGAAATCATTTTTATACCTTAAATAACTATTAAAACCAATTAAATTACATTTTTAGCCAATTTAGGGTAAAATTACCAAAATGCCCTTATATATATAATTATACTAAAATTACTCCAAAAATTCACCAAAAATAGTATAATTATCCAAAATTAATTTTCTCAATATATTTATCAATAATATCAATAATTAAACTCAATTAACCAATTAATTTCAATTTAAAACACAATTAACCCTAATTTTCCAAAATTACCTAAACTAATAAAATTCAAAATAAATATCTAGAAATTCATAAAAATTCCAAATAAATTCCTATAATTCATTTAAACACCTATATTTATCATAAAACGCAATTTCATAATTTAATTAATTAATTTTCGAAAATTAGAAAATAATATTAAAATATTCAAAAATACCCAAAAATCAAAATAATTCCCAAAAATTCTACAAAAATTCATACATGAAGATTAAGCTAAGGGGAACAACATTTGTGAAGGAATATTTCATGAATCAATCAAATTGAAGTTCAAAAAATTCATGAACCCTAATATGGCCGAATTCGAAAAATAGAAACCTAAGCAAATCAAGACCATTTCAAGTGAAACAAAGCTTGGAATTACACTCACCGGAGCTCAAGGAGAAGAAAGAGACCGGCGATGTTGAAAATGGTGGCTAGAAACGTCGTGATCGACGGTGAAGAAGAATTCGGCTTCTCCGGCCAAAATCAACCTCCAGACGTCGAAAACAGCTGTAATAGGCAGCGGAAGAGGCTGAGGAAGGAGGTGGCATGCCAGACGGCACACCAACGGAAAGAAATTGGTGTGACAGTGGTCTGACGGCGATGGGGAACGATCGGGGAAGAAGGAGTTCACTCGGGGGCAGTTTTGTAATTTTCCAAAATTTGATTTTTTTGACTTATTATATATATATATATATACTTTACACTATATAATAAAATAATATTAAATTACACACATTAAATATACACCACACACTTAATATTTAATATTTTAAAATTTAATAATAAATAAAATTAATTAAACAACAATAAAATTAATAAATAAATAATAAAATATTAGGGTAATATTAATTAAACCCTAATTAAATAAATAAGTACACATATACACGTTATCTAGTATTTTAAAATATGTATGAGTTCATGTAAGTCCGTAAATCTATTTAAAATAATTAATAGGAAATTATTCACGTGAAAATTTTCCCGAAAATAACAGTCTCGGGAAAATTTTACGTAAAGTACTCAAAATAATACACAATAATTAAAATAGGTTTTAAATACATATCATCTCATAAAAATATCATAATATATATACAAAGATTATTAACACTGCACATCCCGATGCAGTATTAAAATATTTATAAACACGGGATATTACATATACTCTTTGAGTAGAGAGATGTCCGTTTTACAGGGGAGGTTCTGTCGAATTTTTGGTAGAATTCTCGTAAAACGTGATGTCCGGTCGAACCCTAATTTTGTTTCTGTGTCTAATATTCTAGATCGAGTTTCTAGGATTTTCCGTTAGGTTTATTCTGATGTTTGTTATTTTTGTTTGTTTAGTTGCGCCAAGACCGAGGCCTAGTGGACCAGGCCTGTCGGACCCATCTCGAGGAGCGCACTAAGTGTGAGTTACTATTTTATATATATATGCTCTAGGGTGCATGATTTTAGAAATATATGTATTATTTTGATTACATATGCATAATGATTTAATTATTACTTAAGTTTATTTTTAGTTTATTTTGGTTTATTTTTAGTATATTTTTGGTATATTTTAAATTATATGCATGTTTTGCTAATGAATTATGTGTAAAATGTTTTTAAGTATATTTCTAGTTTATTTTGTAATTTAATTGGATTTATTTGACGTATATATATTTGAAATATTTTTGGTATATTTTTAGTATATATATGGTTTATGTTACTATTTTATTCAACTCATGCATCATTTACTTTTATGAATGTATGCTTTATATTTCAATGAAGGATATCAATAGAACGTACTACCTAGTGGGCAGCACTAGGACCGAGTACGTACCGGTACACTTATAGCATTTAGGCTATATTACTAACCAGTTTGAGAATATTGATTGGAATTAACTTATCTGATGTGTGATGTGATTTGGGAGTGTGATTGCTGGAGCTCGGTTGACCAAGTGTCTCGGGGCCAATCACACTAACAGTCAGACTGCTGGAGCTCGATTGACTTAGTGTCTCGGGGCCAGTCTACTGTCCAAATGGAATAAGTGAATATATTGGAATAAGTAAGCCTGTATGGCTAGAATGTTGTCTAACACTGTTTGAGGTTGCGATTTTCTAGGATTCTATTTGATCCTTTATAAACGATGATTTTCAATAAAATATATAAAATAATTTTTACTGCATCTGTGTGTATTTGCCTGTATATACACATAGTAGATATATACTGTTGACTGTATGCATTGTCATTTAGTATGCATGTATATATATTATAGTAATTCACTCAGTGAGGTCTGACTCCCCTCTGTTGACCATTTTTCAGGAGAGTCATCTTCCTCAAACCTCAGTAGCAGGCCTGTACGCTGGATTTCTTTCGCCCCGGCTTCTTTGTGTAAACTGCTTATCTGAGTATTGAGTTTTATTTTATGATCTAGACACTGCAGTAGCTATGGTTGTTTCGGAGATTGGTGTATTGTATTTATATGAGAGATGTACTTTAAATATTTGAACTGGATTTGTATTAAATGGGTTATTTATATATGAGATATGGATTTTTATTTTGATAATTATGATTTTATTTTTGTTGCATTAAGAGCTGTTGTTATTATTATTGCATGTTTATTTTATTTTTAGGCTTGCTACGGGTTCCGAATTCGAAAGAATTCCTATTCCCTAGCGCCGGTCATGGCCCCTGTTTTGGGTCATGACAAAGAGGAAGCAGAGGAAGACTAAGAAGAAATGGTTCTTCCAAAAATGGATTTATTGTAAAGGAATGGCTACAGAAACAGGTTATATAACTATAAACTCACTAGCTAAACCAACAGTTTTATTGCCTCTTTGGGACTTACTACTAGGACTACCTATGACCAAAGGACTCACTGTAAAAACTACCTTGTAGACATTACTATAACATGCAAACAATTCATGTACAAATCATTGTTATTCCACCAACGAGTGAACTATGCCAATTATCTTGATATATCAGCACTATCACTTAAGAAAAATAGCCATATATGGGTATAGAAAGAATTTTGTATGAGAAAAAAATTAACCCATGCTTGTTTATAACCTAGTAGGAAAATAAGCGGCAAAATTCTAATTTTGAATTAAAGTTGGTGGGGAAAAATTTGGCTTGAAAAGATCTTGTCCTCAATCAGAAGGGTGGAGAACATTAAGAATATTACAAGTAGAATAAGAAGGTTAGGTAAATCTTTTATGATAGAAATGTTTGAATCATGCAGAATCAGTGTATTCCAAAATCATTTGATAATATTTATGGGGTTTGGAAAGATCCCAGGGTTTAAAAAACTAATTTTTTGGAAGATGATTTTGCATAGTAAGAATATGATCTTTATTAAAAAAAAAACCCATCTTCGATAGTTAGGATATTTTGAATAGAATTCTTTATAAGAAAATTTGAAGATGGAAGTTTTGATTGTGATAAAACAATCTATGAACTACTTTGAGTAGTCACAGGAGATTATATATATATATATATATATATATATATATGTATGTATGTATGTATGCTCTTTAACAATTAATTAACAAAAAAATTTGCTAAAATTACACAAATATTACTAATCTCATAATAATTAACACTAATTAATTAAAATAATAATTAAACTTAATAATCCACATGTAATATTAATAATTAAAAATTTAGATCTTTACACCAATGATATTTATTTATGAATAAAAATAAGATATTATAACTTGAAGACATGAATTAAGTATTTTTTTTCAAAAATAAATGTTTTTCATCTTTCAATTTCATTCAATTTCATTCAATTTTGAATTTTTTTTTGTTGTTTTTTCGTTTATATTATGTAATGAAACAATTCATATAATTAATCAAAGTCATCTTCTTAAAATATATACATAATTTTTACAAATTGTTTCTTTTAAATACAATATATACCGTATATATTCAAAGAATAAAATTTATAATTATACAGAAGAAAAAATCTCACAAACACATACAAATATATGAATAGTAATATATTATAGTATACTGTCACGATCCAAAATAAGGGTCATGACCGGCGCTAGGGAATGGGAATTCTTTCGAATCCTTAAAAGAAAAGCATGCAATACAATAAAATAAATAAAATATTTATTACAACAAAAATTTAATCTCAAATAATAAAATAAATTCCTCATCATCCTTTAATAAAATAAAATCGTATCTTATATCATAAATAAAATCTTTAAATACAATACTTCAGAGTAACAATTTGAATTAAAATCTTATACATGCATAAAATCAAATACAACTACCACTGCAGTGTCTAGAGTACAAAATAAAACTCAAGTAAGTGATTTACATAATAGGGCCGGAGCAGAAGAAATCTGACGAATAGGTCTACTGCTGAGGTTTGAAGATGAGGACTCTCTTGAAAAAAAAAATCAACAGAGGGGAGTCAGACCTCACTGAGTAAATTGTTATAATATATATATACATGCATTACTAAATGTCAAATGCAATCAATCATATATATATAATAAATATATATATAGGCATATACACACATATGTTAAAAATCACTTTATTATAATATTGAAAATATTAGTTTAAGAAGGATCAAATAGAAATCTAAATGATCGCAACCTCAAATAATAACAAACATCACTCTAGCCATACAGGCTCACTTGTCTCCAAATAAATTCACTTAATCCATATTGACAATAGACTGGCCCCGAGACACTAAGTCGACCGAGCTCCAGTAATCTGACTGTCAGTGTGATTGGTCCCGAGACACTAGGTCAACTGAGCTCTAACAATCACACTCATTCACCTCACATAATCAATCACATCAATCAAGTCATGATCCACAAATAGGTTAGTAATTTAACCTATAATCTATTATCGTACTGGTGCGTACTCGGTCCTAGTGCTGCCCACTAGGAAGAACGTTCTATTGATGTCCTTCATAAAATAATGATGCATGATATCATTATAAATAACATTATAAACCATATATATACTAGAAATATACATAAAATCAACTAAGTATATTTCAAGTATATATACGTAAAATCAATTCAAATAAATCATGGAATATATTAAATTAAACCAATAATATATTTAAAAGTAATCTAAATTTAATTAAAAAGAAAAACATGCATTTATTTAATAATATACCTAAAATATACTTAAACATTTATTAAGTCATTTATGCATAAATCATACAATTAAAATATATATTTCTAAAATATACAACCTAAATGCACGTATATATAAAATAACAACTCACAGTTGTGTGCTCCTCAAGACGGGTCCGACGGACCTGATCCACTAGGCCTCGGTCTCGGCGCAACTAATAATAAAATGATAACACAAAATCAGAATTATTCTAACTTAACTTCTAGAGACTCGATCTAGGATTACTAACACAGACAGAGAATAGGAATTTGACCGAATGTCATGTTTTACGAGAATTCTATCGAAATTTCAGCAGAACCTCCTTTGTAAAATGGACATCTCTCTACTCAAAAAGTAGAGTCGATCCTGCAAGAAAAATACACTTCCAATAAAATTCTCATAACTCCTCAGTCAGGATCCTAAACTGCAATTTTCACCGACCGAGGTCCGCAATTCACAACAAAATACAATAAAATATATCAAAATTCAATAAATACCAAAAATGCCCTTTAAGTACCAAAATATAGCAAGTTAAATATTCAAACACCAAAAGTAATTATTTTACTGATATTTACTTAAAAACCCTAATAATAACATAATATTATTAAATTCGATATTTCTTGATAAATTCACAAATATTAATAAAAATTCGTTTTATAAATCTAAATTACTTAATTAGTCCAAAAACATATTAAAAATTACTAAGAATCCATTTATTTACAAAAATAGTATATTATATTTAATTTGAAAATAATTTTTGAAACATAGTATTAATTAATTAAAGTTAGTAAATAATTTGTAAAAATCATATACCTCAAATAAGTATTAAAACCAATTAAATTTAATATTTAACCAAAATCATCACCAAATTACCAAAATACCCCTATATACAAAAATACACATAAAATACTAATAATATTCAAAAATTCAATAAAAATTATATAATTACACAAAAATTATTTTCTCAACATATTATTCACTAAAATCTACAAATACACTTAATTAACCAATTATTTCTAATTAAATATATATTTAACCTATATTTTCAAAATTGACACAAACCAAATGTAATTATAAAAATTACACAAAAATCACAAAAATTATAAATTAAATTCTAAAATTAATATTAACCACCAATAAAATCAAAAATCACAATTTCATAATTTATATAATTAATTTACGAAAATAATAAAATAATAAAAAATTCATAAAAATCAAAATAAATTCCAAAAATTACA
Organism: Mallotus nudiflorus; assembly: GCA_947683625.1. Classification (NCBI taxonomy): domain Eukaryota; kingdom Viridiplantae; phylum Streptophyta; class Magnoliopsida; order Malpighiales; family Euphorbiaceae; genus Mallotus; species Mallotus nudiflorus. The sequence goes on along the minus strand of CANTUR010000009.1, from coordinate 41,078 downwards.
CAAAAATTATGAGATGTAGCTTGAGCTAGATGGATTAACTTTTATGAAGGAACTTTTCATGAATCAACCATTAATACCCTAAAAAAAATTAAAAACCCTAATAGACCGAAATCTCAAAATTATTCAACACCTAACCAAATTGAGTTTTTAAGCTAAAAGGAGCTTGGATTCACACTCATCGGCAAGAGAGGAAGGGAATGGGACTGGCGGTGAGAAGAATGGTGGCCGGAAACGCCTTGAATGGAGGAGGGAAAGAATTTCGGCTTTCTGGCTTTTGCTGCTTCAAACTATGCCGAAGAAGGGAGGGGAAGGTGGCGGAGCTGCTGGTTAGAAGGAGGGCGGTCTAGCAAAGTCGAGGGAGGCACACCGATGGTTGGAAAATGGCAGAGACTGGCAGTGATGGTGAGGATCGGGAGAGAGAAATAGGTAGGAGTTTTTTGTATATTTGTGTGTGTGTGTGTATATATATATATGTGTGTGTGTGTGTGTGTGTGTGTGTGTGTGTGTATATATATATAACACAATAATAAATAACACATACATGAAAAAAAATAAACCCTAACAATACATATGCATATGTATATATATATATATATATATATATATATATTAACTCATAAAATAAAAGTCAATAATGTAATTTATTAAAATAATAATATTGAAATATTAATGCACTAATTAAGCATTATTAAAATAATATTATCCATACTAATAAACATCTATATAGACGTTTACGTAGAAAACTATAATTAACGTAAAAATAAAGATAATTATTCATAAAATAATAAAATAGTCAAATTGTCACGACCCAAAACAGGGGCCATGATCGGCGTTAGGGAACGGGAATTCTTTCGAATTCGGAACCCGTAGCAAGCCATAAAATAAAATAAAACATGCAATAATAATAATAACATAATTAAAATACTCTACAACAGAAATAAATCATATATATTAAAACAGTAATCCACCAAAAATAATTAAAACGAACAATCTCATCTCATATATAAATAATCTCTTAATACAAATTCCAATTCAAATCTTTAAAATACACAACTCACACAAATATAATACAACACCCTTTAACAATTTTACAACTACTGCAGTGTCTAGATCATAAAATAAAACTCAGGTAAGCAGTTTACATAATAAAGCCGGAGCAGAAGAAATCCGGCGTATGGGTCTGCTACTGAGGTCTGAAGACGATGACTCTCCTGAAAAATAGTCAACGGAGGGGAGTCATACCTCACTAAGTGAATTGTTATAATATATATACATGCATACTAAATGACAATGCACACAGTCAATAGCATATATATAATAAATATATATACAGGCAAATACACACAGATGCAGTAAAATCATTTAATATATTTTACTGAAAATCATTGTTTATGAATGATCAAATAGAACCCTAGAAAATCGCAACCTCAAAACAGTATTAGACAACACTCTAGCCATACAGGCTCACTTATTCAAAATATATTCACTTGCTCCATTTGGACAATAAACTGGCCCCGAGACACTAAGCCAACCGAGCTCCAGCAGTCTGACTGTCAATGTGATTGGCCCCAAGACACATGGTCAACCGAGCTCCAGCAATCACACTCCCAAATCATATCACACATCAAATCAAATCCAATCAATATCCACAAATAGGTTAGTAATATAGCCTAAATGCTATTAGCGTACCGGTACGTACTCGGTCCTAGTGCTGCCCACTAGGTAGCACGTTCTATTGATATCCTTGATTATTAAATAAAAACATACATTCATAAAAATAAATGTTGCATGAATTTCAATAAAATAGCAACATAAACCATATATATACTAGAAATATACCAAAAGTAAACCAGGTATATTTGGTGTATATATACTTCAAATAAATCCCATATAACTGTAAAATAAATTAGAAATAAACTTAAAAACATTTTAAGAATGATTTATTAATAAAACATGCATATAGTTTGAAAATATACCAAAATATACCAAAAGTAAACCTAAGTAATACTTAAATCATTTATGCATATTTATCAAAATAAATCATACATTTCTAAAATCATGCATCCTAGAACATATATATATATATATATATATATATATATATATATATATATATATATATATAAAATAACAACTTACTATTATTGCGCTCCTCGAGATGGGTCCGACGGGCCTGGTCCACTAGGCCTTGGTCTCGGTGCAACTAAATAAACAAACGACAATAGAAAATCAGAATAAATCTAACAAAAATTCCTAGAAACTCAATCTAGAATACTAGACACAGAATTAAAATCAGAATTCGACCGGACATCACGTTTTATGAGAATTCTACCGGAAATATAGTAGAACCTCCCATGTAAAACGGACATCTCTCTACTCAAAGAGTAGAGCCGGCCTTACAAGAAACACACTTCAAAATAGACACAGAATTCACAACCAAAACCCCTCGGTCAGACTCCAAACTACAATTCACTGACTGAGGTCCACAATTCACAGAATATTCACAAAATACCAAAAATACCCTTATATAATAAAATACATTTTATCAATCCAATTTACTTAATTAACCCTAAAATATGTTAAAAACCGATAAAAACTCATTTATTTAGAAAAATCATATAATAAACATATAATTTGAAAATAATTTATGAAAAATAGTTTTAATTAGTTTAAAATACTAAATCATTTGTAGAAATCATTTGTATACCCTAAATAACTATTAAAACCAATTTAATTACATTTTTAGCCAATTTAGTGTAAAATTATCAAAATACCCCTATATATATATATATTTACTAAAATAAATCCAAAAATTCACCAAAAATAATATAATTACTCAAAATTAATTTTCTCAACATATATTTCAATAATATCAAGAAATATTCTTAATTAACCAATTCATTTCAATTAAACACATAATTAACCCTATTTTTCAAAATTACATAAACTTAATAAATTACAAATAAATTTCTATAATTCATTTCAACACCTATAATTACCATAAAACATAATTTCATAATTTAATTAATTAATTTTCAAAAATTAGAAAATAATAATAAAATAATAAAAAATACCCAAAAATCAAAATAAATTCCAAAAATTCTACAAAAATTACAGCATGTAGATTGAGCTACCAGGATCAAAGTTTGTTAAGGAAGTTTTCATGAATCAATCAAATTGAAGCTCAAAAAAATTCAAAACCCTAAATGGCCGAAATGAAGAAATTGAAACCTAGGAAAATCTAGACAATTTTAAGTGAAACAAAGCTTGGAATCACACTCACCGGAGCTCAAGGAGAAGATAAAGACCGGTGGCGTCAAGTTTGCTGGCTGGAATCACGTCAATCGGAGTCGACTTCAAGTTTCGATAATTCTTTGCTTTTCCGGCCAAAACACACCGGAATATGGAGCTTCAGGCATTAGGAATGGATGGCAAGGGAGGAGGAAGGCTAAGGGGCATAGTGACGACAAGAAACAGAGGTCACAGTGGCCGAAAATGGTGGAAAACCGATCGGGAGGAGAAAGGAAGAAGATGATGACATTTTGGTAAATAATGCAAACTTTTTTATTTTGATTAAAAATTTTGTATATATATATATATATATATATATATATATATATATATATATATATATATATATCCAAACTTTATATTATAATAATATATATATTCCCACACACAAATAATTCTCACCACACAAATATTTTATTATATTTAATAATTTATACACTTATAATTAATTAATTAATATTAAAACTAATTAATTTAAATAAATACACATATATACATTTTATTTTAGCACTTAAAAATTATGTATGAGTTCATGCAAATTCATAAAACTAGTCAAAATAATTAGTATTAAATTATTTACGTATCAATTTCCCCGAAAATACAATTCCCGGGAAAATTTTACGTAAAGTACTTAAAATAATGTAAAACAATTAAAATTAGTTTTAAACAGATAACAAACTCATAAAAATATCATAAATATATACAAAATTATTAACACTGCATATTCCGATTCAGTTTAAAAATATTTAAAAACTCGGGATATTACAGTCTTCCCCCCTTATAAGAATTCATCCTCGAATTCCAGAAAGAATGATTACAAAATTAAGAAGGGAAGAGATATGGGTAAGAAGCTCGCATCTCAGCTTCAGTCTCCCACGTATGCTCCTAAACTCTATTGCTACGCCACAGAACCTTGACCATTGGAATATATTTCGATCGCAACTGTCGAACTTGATAGTCAACGATCGCCACAGGTTCTTCCACAAATGTTAGATCTTCATTCACTTCTACGCTGTCAGGCTGCAACACATGTGAAGGGTCTAAGACATACTTCCTTAGCATCGAGATATGAAATACCGGATGCACTTCAGACATACTCGGAGGCAAAGCCAATCGATATGCAATAGTGCCAACTCTCTCCAGAATCTGGAATGGTCCTATATATCTCGGTGCTAACTTACCCTTCTTGCCAAATCTCATTACACCCTTCATAGGAGACACCTTCAAAAAGACAAAGTCTCCAACTTGAAATTCCACATCTCTACGCCTAGGATCCACATAGCTTTTCTGCCTGCTAACTACGGTCTCTAATTTACCCTTAATTACGGTGACTTTCTTTGCAGCAACCTGAACCATCTCAGGTCCAGTCAAAGCTCTCTCACCAATCTCATCCTAACTCAGAGGGGATCTACATTTCCTTCTGTATAAAGCCTCATATGGTGCCATTCCAATACTGCTATGGTAGCTGTTATTATATGCAAACTCTACGAGTGGCAAATGATCAACCCAGCTACCTCCCAAATCCAAAACACACATTCTCAACATATCTTCTAGTGTCTGGATCGTCCTCTTAGATTGACCATCTATCTAAGGATGAAAAACAGTACTGAACTCTAACCTAGTGCCCATCGTTTCCTGCAACTTCTGCCAAAAATGTGAGGTAAATACTGAACCTCTATCTGACACAATGAACATAGGTACTCCATAAAGGCACACAATATGCTTCATATACAGCTTCGCCAATCTAGCTACAAAATAGGTGGCTTTCATAGGCAAGAAATGTGCAGACTTAGTCAACCTATTTACAATAACCTAGATGGAATCGTATCCATGCTTGGAATGAGGTAAACCGACCATAAAATCCATAGCTATCCTTTCCCACTTCCACTCAGGAATAGGAAGAGGCTGAAGTTTCCCAGAAGGCTTCTGATGCTCAGCCTTCACTTGCTGACACGTCAAGCACTTAGCAACATAATCAGTGACATCCTTATTCAGTCTGTCCCACCAGTATAAATCTCTTATATTGTGGTACATCTTAGTGACACCCGGATGTACGCTATAAGCTGTAGAATGTGCTTCCTCTAGGATCTCTTCTCTCAAATTATCCACATTAGGAACACATAATCTATCACTGATCCATAATACATCATCATCATCGAGTGTGAAATCAATGAACTTCCTTGCACGGACATTCTCTACAAGCTCTTCTAGAATAGGATCTCGGCTCTGAGCTACCTTAATCCTATCTCTCAGTACAGATTGCACCTTAAACTAAGCTAACAGTCCACCTGACCTACTAAGCTTCTTCATCAGACCTTGATCCACCAACAGATGTAACTCCTGGATCAACGGTCTCCTCTCTACACTAATATGAGTAAGACTGTCTGAGGACTTCCTACTCAGGGCATCTACTACCACATTAGCCTTGCCTGGATGATATAAAATCTCATAGTCATAATCTTTCAACAGTTTCAACCATCTCCTCTGCCTCAGATTTAGATCTCTCTGCTGGAAAATGTACTTAAGGCTCTTGTGATCAGTAAAAATCTCACAAGTCACCCCGTACAGATAGTGTCTCCAGATCTTGAGAGTAAAGATCACTACAGCCATCTCAAGGTCATGTGTAGGATAGTTCTGCTCATGGTTCTTCAACTGCCTTGAAGCATAGGTTATCACCCTACCATTCTGCATCAACACATAACCAAGGCCAACTCTAGAGGCATCACAATACACTGTGAACTTGTCCACACCATCAGGCAAAGCTAACATTGGGGCTGTGGTCAACTTCTCCTTCAACAATTGAAAATTATTCTCACAAGCTTCAGACCACTCAAATCTTACATTCTTCTGAGTCAAACAAGTCATAAGAGTTGCAATTCTGGAAAAATCCTGTACAAACCTCCTATAGTACCCGGCTAAACCCAGAAAACTTTGAATCTCTATAATAAAAGTTGGTCTAGGCCACTCAGACACTGCCTCAGTCTTCTGTGGATCAACCTGGATACCTTCTTTAAACACCACGTGTCCAAGAAAAGAAACACTCTCCATCCAAAAATCACAGTTCGAAGATTTAGCATAAAGCTGATATTCTCTCAGTGTCTGTAGTATAGTCCTCCAGTGATATACATGCTCCTCCATACTTCTCGAATACACCAATATATCATCGATGAAGAGTACCAAAAACTTATCCACATATGGTCTGAATACCCTGTTCATCAGATCCATAAAATCTGCTGGTGCATTAGTCAAGCCAAAAGACATCACCAGAAACTCATAATGGCCATATCGAATGTGGAATGCTGATTTAGGAACATCGGCTTCACTGATCTGCAACTGATGATAACCCAACCTCAGATCGATCTTAGAAAAGAACTGTGCACCCTATAGCTGATCAAACAAGCCATCTATCCTCGGGAGAGGATACTTGTTCTTCATTGTCACCTTGTTAAGCTCTCTGTAATTAATGCACAGTCTCAGGGTACCATCCTTCTTCTTCACAAACAAGCCTAGTGCACCCCAAGGAGAAACACTGGGTCTAATGAAACCCTTATCCAGCAACTCTTGCAATTGCTCCTTCAACTCTTTCAACTTTACAGGAGCCATTCTGCTGGGTGGCATAAATATAGGAGTAGTACTTGGAACCACATCTATACAAAACTCAATCTCTCTATGAGGTGGTAAACCTGGCAACTCCTCAGGAAAAACATAAGGAAACTCATAGGCAACAGGAACATCTATGAGTGACAACTTCTCCACTAAAGTATCCCTGACTAATGTCAAATATCCCTGAAAACCCTTCCTCAGCAACTTCCTAACCGTAATAACAGAGATGAGATTCTGAGGTGCTGAACTCCTATCACCCATAAACTTAAATTCTTCTTCATTAAGAATTCTGAAAGTCACCTCTTTACTCCAACAATCCACCACGACATAGTGCTGAGATAACCAATCTAGACCCAGAATGACATCAAACTTCATCACATCCAATAGAATCAAATCAATGAATAATTCTCTACCTCCGATAAGAATTGGACAGCCAGAAAGAACAACATCGGTGTCCAAAGAATCACTTAGAGGAGTGGCGACAGACAAAGGAAAAGCCATCCTCGAAGCTTGCCAACAAGACTTAGAAGCAAAAACAAGAGAAATGAACGAATACGTGGCACCCGGATCAAACAAAACCCATGAATTTAGGTAATAAATAGAAATAATACCTGCTATGATTGCATTGGATGCCTGAGCATCCTGTTGAGTGAGATGGAAGACTCTAGGCTGTCCTCAACCTCCCTGCTGGCTGGTAGAAGCCTTGCCAACACCTTTGGCACCTCCTCTAGCACCTCTACCACGACCCTGCTGGAGAGCAATCTGAGCAGAACTCTGATGTTAGGCTGGAGGCAACTGAAAAGGAATAAGCAGCACTAGTAATTGACTGTTGAGGAAATCATAAAATCTGCGGTTATTGATACCCGGAATAAGGACACAATCTAGCATAATGTCCTTTCTGCCCACATTTAAAACACATCAGTAGTGTCATATTACATGGTCCCTAATGGACTCTACCACAGGTCTGGCAAACACTAGCAGCTGATCCAGAACTACGACCACTACTGCTACTCGAAGCACCTGATCCGAGTCTAAATGGTCTACGCTGACCTCCACGACCATGTCTACTACTCTGATGAACTTACTGCTGTTGTCTCTGACTCTACTGAGCTGGACCTCTCTGCTAACTACTTGAACCAATCTGGAAACTCGAGTACGGAGTAGTCTAGAATCCACCTGACTGAACACCCAACTGGTAATAATCAGGCATAGCTCCCTACCTGACTAGCCTCAGCTCAATCTCCTTGGCCAACTCAATCATCGACTCCAGAGTAAGGCCCGTTGTAGGCATACCAGCAAATGCAAAACCCAATCTGGTGACGTAGGTAGTGACTGCAAAATACTGGTCTCGCATCAGATCCTCTACATATCTACCAAGCTGGAGGAACTCTCAGGTATACTCCTTAACAGATCTGTCACCGCGAGAAATACTGGTCAATCAGAGTTTGTAACTAATGCGAAGCAGCTTTGGGCAGAATCTCCTCATAAATTGCTCTCTGAAATGAGCCCAGGTCATCGTCATCATGTAAGGCTGGATTATCTGAATGAACCAGTCCAGGGCTGGTCCCTCAACAGAAAGCTCAACAATCATGATCCACTTGTACTCGATGTGAGCAGTCCGAGTCCTAGTCTCGATCGCATGCAGAAAATCTAGAGGGTTGGAAGTCCTATCAAAAGTGATCCTACCAACTCTGGCATAAAACAGAGCTGCCTCAGGGTTAGACATACCCTGCTGATAGGCAGGCTGAACTACCAGAGGTACAGGAACATACTCGTACTTAGGCTCTACAGGCTCATCATCCTATAACTCTCTCTATCTACGACGACCTGCCGCTCCTCGAGGTCTACCTCTACCACGACCTTTACGTCTAACTGGCAACTCAGGAGGTAAAACCTCATCCTGAAAGGACTCATCATCCTAGGCCTCAACTACCGGTGGAGCGACATGCGCTCGCCTCCTCATTCTGAAAAGATAAACAGAAGAATTTAGATAAAACAAATAACAGAGGATAACGCAGAAAACTAAATCAAGGAATACTTATCAAGACATACTTGAACATAATTCACTACAGTAGTTTTAAAAGAAAACATAACACTAAAAACTAGGGGCACAACTCACATAACTAAGCCCTGACACAAAACTTCGCTCTAATACCAACTTTGTCACTACCCAAAATAGGGGGCCATGACCGGCACTAGGGAACGGGAATTCTTTCGAATCCAGAACCCGTAGCAAGCCTTTAAATTAAAATAAAAGCATGCAATAATAATAACATAAATAAAATATCTTGTAATGGAAATTAAAATCTCATATGCAAAAAATATAATCCACCAACTCATTTAATAAAATAACTCATCTTATATATATAATTCTTTCAATACAAATTTTCGTTTCAATCCTTTAAAATACAAATCTTAAACATATATAATACATACTGCTCACCAAAATAACTACTGCAGTGTCTAGAATACAAAATAAAATCAAGTAAGCAGTTTACATAGTAAAGCTAGGGCAGAAGAAATCCAGCGTAAGGGTCTGCTACTGAGGTCTGAAGACGAAGACTCTCCTGAAAAATAGTCAACGGAGGGGAGTCAGACCTCACTGAGTGAATTGTTATAATATATATACATGCATAACTAAATGACAAATGCACACATTCAATAGTATATATAGTAAATATATATATAGGCAAAAACACACAGATTGTAATATCCCAGGTTTTTAAATATTTTAATACTGTATCGGGATATGCAGTGTTAATAATTTTGTATATAATTATGATATTTTTACGAGTTGATATGTATTTAAAACTTATTTTAATTATTGTATATTATTTTAAGTGCTTTACGTAAAATTTTCCTGAGAATACTATTTTCAGGAAAATTTTCACGTAAATAATTTACTATTAATTATATTAAATAAATTTTCGGATTTGCATGAGTTCATATATATTTTTAAAATACTAAATAACGTATATATGTGTACTTATTTATTTAATTAGGGTTTAATTAATTACCCTAATATTTTATTATTTATTAATTAGTTTTAATATTATTTAATTATTTTTAGGTGTATTAAATTTTAAAAATATTAAATTATATTTGTGTGGTGTATATTTAATGTGTGTGATTTTATATTATTTTAATATATAGTGTAAAGTATATATATATATATATATATATATATATATATATATATATACATTTATACATTTAATATTAAAATAAATTATAAAGTTTGAATTATTTACAAAACTGCCATCCACCCTCCTCCTTCTTCCCAACGCATGCCCGATCACCAACCACCGCCTGTCACGCTGTTTTCTTGCCGTCGGTGTGCCTCCCGGTGTGCTACCTCCTTCCCCAGCCTTCTCCGTAGCCAGCAGTGCCCTATTCCGTCGAGGTTTGGCCGGATTTAGCTCGGGAAGCCGAAACTTTGGCCACCGTCGTTCACGACGTTTCCGGCCACCGTTTTCGACACCGTCGATCTCTTTCTTCTCCTTGAGCTCCGATGAGTGTGATTCCAAGCTTTTTTTCACTTCAAATGGTTTAGATTTGTTTAGGTTTTGATTTTTACAATTCGGCCATTTTAGGGTTCTTGATTTTTTTGAACTTCGAATTGATTGATTCATGAAAAATTCCTTCACAAATGTTGATCCTAGTAGCTTAATATACAAGTTTGAATTTTTGTATAATTTTTGGAGATTATTTTGATTTTTGGGTATTTTTGAATATTTTAATATTATTTTCTAATTTTCGAAAATTAATTAATTAAATTATGAAATTGTGTTTTATGATAAATATAGGTGTTGAAATGAATTATAGAAATTTATTTGGAATTTTTATGAATTTCTATGTATTTATTTTGAATTTCTTTAGGTTTATGTAATTTTGGAAAATTAGGTTAATTGTGTTTTTTAATTGAAATTAATTAGTTAATTGAGTTTAATTATTGATATTATTGATTAAAATTTTGAGAAAATTAATTTTGGATAATTATAATATTTTTGGTGAATTTTTGGAGTTATTTTAGTATATTTATATACATAGGGGTATTTTGGTAATTTTACCCTAAATTGACTAAAAATGTAATTAAATTGGTTTTAATAGTTATTTAAGGTATAAAAATGATTTCTACAAATTATTTAGTATTTTTAATTAATTAAAACTATTTTTCGTGAATTATTTTTAAATTATATACATAATATACGATTTTTCTAAATAAATGAGTTTTTATCGGTTTTTACTGTGTTTTAAGGTTAATTATGTAATTTCTACTTATAAAATGTATTTCTGTGATATAAGGGCATTTTTGGTATTTTCATAATTATTTTGTGGATTATGGATCCCGATCGGTAGACTATAGTTTGGAGTTCGACCGAGGGGTTGTGGATGTGTTTCTGTGTTCGTTTTTTGAAGTGCATTTCTTTGCAGGGCCAGCTTTACTCTTTGAGTAGAGAGATGTCCATTTTACAGGGGAGGTTCTGCCGAATTTTCGATAGAATTCTCATAAAATGTGATGTCCGGTCGAACCCTAATTTTGATTATGTGTCTAATATTCTAGATCAAGTTTCTAGGGTTTTCTGTTAGGTTATTTCTGATGTCTGTTATTTATTGTTTGTTTAGTTACGCTGAGACTGAGGCCTAGTGGACCAGGCCAGTCGGACCCATCTCGAGGAGCGCACTAAGTGTGAGTTACTATTTTATATATATATGCTTTAGGGTGCATGATTTAGAAATGTATGTTTTATTTTGATTAAGTATGAATAAATGGTTTAATTATTACTTAAGTTTATTTTTAGTTTATCTTTGGTTTATTTTCGGTATATTTTAAATTATATGCATGTTTTGCTAATAAATTAGGTTTAAAATATTTTTGAATATATTTCCAGTTTATTTTATAATCTATCTGGATTTCTTTAATGTATATATACTCGAAATATACCTGGTTTACTTTTGGTATATTTTTAGTATATATATGGTTTATGTTGCTATTTTATTCAATTACATGCATCATTTATTTATGAATGAATGTTTTATATTTTAATGAAGGATATCAATACAACGTGCTACCTAGTGGGCAGCACTAGGACCGAGTACGTACCGTACGCTTATAGCATTTAGGCTATATTACTAACCTGCTTGAGGATATTGATTGGATCTGATTATTTGATATATGAGAATGATTGGGAGTGTGATTACTAGAGCTCGGTTGACTAAGTGTCTCGGGGCCAATCACACTGACAGTCAGACTGCTGGAGCTCGGTTGACTTAGTGTCTCGAGGCCAGTTTATTGTCCAAATGGAATAAGTGAATATTTTAGAATAAGTGAGCCTGTATGGCTAGAGTGTTGTCTAACACTATTTTGAGGTTGCGATACTCTAGGGTTCTATTCGATCCTTCATAAACTGTGATTTTCAATAAAAATATATAAAATGATTTTATTACATCTGTATGTAATTGCTTGTATATATACATATTATATATATACTTTTGATTGTGTGCATCAGCATTTAGTATGCATGTATATATATTATAGTAATTCACTCAGTGAGGTTTAACTCCCCTCTGTTGACCATTTTTCAGGAGAGTCATCTTCCTCAGACCTCAGTAGCAGGCCTGTACGTCGGATTTCTTCCGCCCCGACTTCTTTGTGTAAACTGCTTATCTGAGTATTGAGTTTTATTTTATGATCTAGACACTACAGTAGTTATGGTTGTTTCGGAGATGTGGTGTATTGTATTTATATGAGATATGTATTTTAAGAATTTGAACTAAAACGTGTATTAAAGGATTTATCTATATATGAGATATGGATTTCTATTTTGATAATTACGATTTTATTTTCGCTGCATTAAGAGCTGTTGTTATTATTATTGCATGTTTATTTTATTTTTAGGCTTGCTACGGGTTCCGGATTCGAAAGAATTCCCGTTCCCTAGCGCCAGTCATGGGCCCCTGTTTTGGGTCGTGACACAGATGCAGCAAAATCATTTTATATAAATATTGAAAATAATATTCGATTATGAAGTATCAAATATAACCCTAAATGATCGCAACCTCAAATAGTATTAGACAATACTCTAGCCATACAGGCTCACTTATTCCAAATAAATTCACTTGTTCCATTTGGACAGTAGACTGGTCCCGAGACATTAAGTCAACCGAGCTCTAGCGGTTTGACTGTCAGTGTGATTGGCCCCGAGACACTTGGTCAACCGAGCTCCAGCAATCACACTCTCAATCACATCACACATCAAATAAATTAATCCAATCAATATCCATAAATAGGTTAGTAATTTAACCTAAATTCTATAGTCATACTGGTACGTACTCGGTTCTAGTGTTGCCCACTAGGTAGCACGTTCTATTGATATCCTTCATTTATATATAAAACATACATTTATAAAATAAATGACGCATGACATTAAGTAAAATAACAATATAAACCATATATATACTAGAAATATACTAAAAATAAACTAAGTATATTTCGAGTATATATATGTTAAACAAATTCAGTTTAACTATAAAATAAACCAAAAATAAACTATATATATACTTAAAAACATTTTAGGTAAAATTCAATAATAAAACACGCATTTAATTTAAAATATACCAAAAATATACCTAAAATAAACCTAAGCAATTATTAAACTATTTATGCATATTTTATAAAATTAGAACATATATTTCTGAAACATGCAATCCTAAAACACGTATATATAAAATAACAACTCACAGTTGTGCGCTCCACAAGACGGGTCTGACGGGCCTGGTCCACTAGGTCTCGATCTCGGCGCAACTAAACAAATAAACGACAACACGAAATTAAAATAAATCTAACGTAATTCTAGAGACTCGATCTAAAACACTAGACACAGATTAGGAATAGGGATTCGATCGAATGTCATGTTTTTACAAGAATTCTATAAAAAATTCGACATAACCTCCCATATAAAACGGACATCTCTCTACTTAGAAAGTAGAGCTGGTCCTGCAAGAAAACACACTTTGGAAATAAACAGTCACACAACCCCTCGGTCAGACTCCCAAACTACAATTTCACCGACCGAGGTTCACAATTCACGAGATAAACACATAACACATTTAAAATGCCAAAAATACCCTTATTATACCAAAATATAGCAAATTAGAGATTTAAACGCTAAAAATATTTATTTTATCGACAAATACATAAAAACCCTAATTTTAATAAAATATTAATAAAAATCCGTAATTCTTGATAAATTCATAAACATTAACCGAAATACATTTTATAACTCCAAATTACACAATTAGCCCTAAAACGTATTAAAAATCAATAAAAACTCATTTACTTACAAAAAAAATAGTATATTATATATAATTTGAAAATAATTTACGAAAAATAGTTTTAATTAGTTAAAAATAGTAAATAATCTGTAAAAATCATTTTTTTATACCTCAAATAACTATTAAAACCAATTTAACTTAATTTTTAACCAATTTAGTACCAAATTGCCAAAATACCCCTTGTTACATATAATTTCACATAATTCACTATAATTATACAAAAATTCACCAAAAATAATATAATTACTCAAAAATTAATTTTTCAACATATAATTCAATAAAATCAATAATTCTACTCAATTAACCAATTAATTTTAACAAAATACTTAATTAACCTAATTTTCTAAAAATCACCTAAACTAAATAAATTCATAATAGTTATACAAAAATTACAAATAAATTTCTAAAATTCATTTTAACACCTATAAACATCATAAATCACAATTTCATAATTTATTTAATTAATTTACGAAAATTAGAAAATATTAATAAAATAATCAAAAATTCACAAAAATCAAAATAATTCCATAAAAATTACAGGATGTAGATTGAGCTACTAGGATCAATCTTTGCGAAGGAAGTTAGATTGAATCATTAGAATCAAAGTTCAAAAAAATCAAGAACTCATAAAGGCCGAAAATGAAAATTGAAAACCAAGGAAAATCTAGACCAAATCACATGAAAGCAAGCTTGGAAATGAACTCATCGGAGCTTAAGGAGAAGATAGAGACTGATGGCGTTCAAAATGGTGGCCGGAATCACAGTGATCGGCGTTGGGTACAAATTTCAGTTTCTCGGCTTCTCACAGCCAAAACTCACTGGAAAAGGGAGAGAAGGTGGTGGAATGAGCTGGAGAGGGTGGTGGTTGGCTGGGAGGCACTCCAACGATGATGGTGGAGCTTGGCAGTGGCGGTGATGGTGGAAATGGCATCGGGAGCTTGAAGGGAGAAGATGATGGCATTGATTGTAAATAAATCAAACTCTATTTTTTGTATATATATATATATATATATAACTTTAACTTTAATTATTATAATATATTATTATTATTATATTCAAAATAATTATACACCACATGTCACAAATACCAAACCAATTTTATATATATAATACTTATTAATTAAATAAAAATGTTTAATATATAATATTTACTTAATTAATATAAACCCTGTCACGACCCAAAACAGGGGCCATGACCGGCGCTAGGGAACGGGAATTCTTTAGAATCCGGAACCCGTAGCAAGCCTAAAATAAAATAAAACATACAATACTAATAATAATAGTATTTAATGCAGCAGAAATAAAATCATAAATATCAAAAATAACATTTACACCAAATGAATTTATATCAAATCCTCATCTCATAGATATAAATCCTTTGACACAAGTTTCAGTTCAAATTCTTAAAATACATAACTCACACAAATATAATACATAAAACCCATAATTATTTACAACTACTGCAGTGTCTAGATTGTAAAAATAAAACTCAAGACTCAGATAAGCAGTTTACATAAAGAAGCCGGGGTGGAAGAAATCCGGCGTACAGGCTTGTTACTGAGGTCTGAAGACGACGACTCTCTTGAAAAATAGTCAACGGAGGGGAGTCAGACCTTACTGAGTGAATTACTATAATATATATACATGCATACTAAATGCCGATGCACACAGTCAATAGTACATATATAAATATATATACAGAAAAATACACACAGATACAATAAAATCATTTTTATATATTTTTATTGAAAATTCATAGTTCATGAAGGATCAAATAGAACCCTAGAATATCGCAACCTCAAAATAGTGTTAGACAACACTCTAGCCATACAGGCTCACTTATTCCAAAATATTCACTTATTCCATTTAGATGGTAGATTGGCCCTGAGACACTAAGTCAACCAAGCTCCAGCAGTCTGACTGTCAGTGTAATTAGCCCCGAGACACTTGGTCAACTGAGCTCCAGCAATCACACTCCCAAATCATATCTCACACATCAAATAATCATATCCAATCAATATCCACAAATGGTTAGTAATATAGCCTAAATGCTATAAGCGTACTGGTACGTACTCGGTCCTAATGCTGCCCACTAGGTAGCACGTTCTATTGATATCCTTCATTAAAATATAAAGCATACATTCATAAAAGTAAATGATGCATGAATTTAAATAAAATAGCAACATAAACCATATATATACTAGAAATATACCAAAAATAAACCAGGTATATTTCGAGTATATATACGTCAAATAAATCCAATATAATTACAAAATAAATTAACAATATACCAAGAATATACATAAAACATTTTAAGAATAATTTATTAATAAAACATGCATATAATTTGAAAATATACCAAAATATACCGAATATAAACTAAAGATAACTTAAATACCAAATGAATTATTTATGCATAATTAATCAAAATAACATACATTTCTAAATCATGCACCCTAAAGCATATATATATAGAATAGTAACTCACACTTAGTGCGCTCCTCAAGATGGGTCCGACTGGCCTGGTCCACTAAGCCTCGGTCTCAGTGCAACTAAACAAACAATAAATAACAGACATCAGAATAAACCTAACAGAAAGTCCTAGAAACTCAATCTAGAATATTGGATAAGAATCAGAATTAGGGTTTGACCGAACATCACATTTTACGAGAATTCTACCGAAAATCCGACAGAACCTCCCCTATAAAATGGACATCTCTCTACTCAAAGAGTAGAGCCGGCCCTGCAAAGAAATGCACTTCGAAAAACAGACACAAAAACACATCGACAACCCCTCGGTCGGACTCAAAATTACAGTCTACCGACCAGGGTTCACAATCACAAAACAATTATGGAAATACCAAAAATGCCCTTATAACATAAAAATACATTTTATAAGTAGAAATTACTTAATTAACCTTAAAACATAGTAAAAACCGATAAAAACTCCTTTTATTAGAAAAATCGTATATTATATATACAATTGAAAATAATTTACGAAAAATAGTTTTAATTAGTTAAAAATACTAAATAATTTTTAGAAATAATTTTTATACCTTAAATAACTATTAAAACCAATTTAATTATATTTTTAGTCAATTTAGGGTAAAATTACCAAAATACCCCTATATATATAAATATACTAAAATTACTCCAAAAATTCACCAAAAATAATATAATTATCCAAAATTAATTTTCTCAACGTATTTATCAATAATATCAATAATTAAACTCAATTAACTAATTAATTTCAATTAAAAACATAATTAACCTAATTTTCCAAAATTACATAAACTAATTAAATTCAAAATAAATACATAGAAATTCATAAAAATTCCAAATAAATTTCTATAATTCATTTCGACACCTATATTTATCATAAAACACAATTTCATAATTTAATTAATTAATTTCCAAAAATTAAATAATTTGGAAATATTCTGAAAATATACCGAAATAAACCTAAGTAATGATTAAACTATATATGCATATTTTATACAATGAAAACATACATTTCTAAAACATGCACCCTAAAACATATATATATAAAATAACAACTCACTGTTATTGCGCTCCTCAAGACAGGTCCGATAGGCCTGGTCCACTGGGCCTCGTTCTTAGTGCAACTAAACAAACAAATGATAACATGAAATCAGAATAATTCTATCGAAATTTCTAGAAACTCGATCTAGAATACTAGACATAGAATCAGAATAAGAATTTAACCGAACATCACATTTTATGAGAATTCTACCGAAAATCTGATAGAACCTCCCCTGTAAAATGGACATCTCTCTACTCAA
The DNA here is from genome assembly GCA_947683625.1 of Mallotus nudiflorus. Lineage (NCBI taxonomy): Eukaryota > Viridiplantae > Streptophyta > Magnoliopsida > Malpighiales > Euphorbiaceae > Mallotus > Mallotus nudiflorus. The sequence goes on along the minus strand of CANTUR010000009.1, from coordinate 23,046 downwards.
AGAGTAGAGCCGGTCCTATAAAGAAATACACTTCGAATGAACACAATTCACAATCACAAAATCCCTCGGTCAAACTCCAAACTACAATTCACCGACTAAGGTCCACAATTTACGAAATAATATAGAACACATGAAAAATACCAAAATACCCTTCAATACTCAAAATATAGCAATTTTAATATTCAAACGCTAAAAATATTTATTTAACCGATAAATACACAAAAACCCTAATTTCAATATAATATTATTATAAATCGGTAATTCTCAATAAATTCATAAATATTAACCAAAATACATTTTATAAATTCAAATTACATAATTAACCCTAGAACTTACTAAAAATCGATAAAAACTCATTTATTTAGAAAAATCGTATATTATATATAATTTGAAAATAATTTACGAAAAATAGTTTTAATTAGTTAAAAATATTAAATAATTTTTAGAAATCATTTTTATACCTTAAATAATCAGTAAAACCAATTTAATTACATTTTTAGCCAATTTAGTGTCAAATTACCAAAATACCCCTACTATATATAAATTTACTATAATTAATCAAAAATTCACCAAAAATAGTATAATTACTCAAAATTAATTTTCTCAACATATAATTCAATAATATCAATAAATATACATAATTAAGAAATTAATTTCAATAAAACACATAATTAACCTAATTTTTCAAAAATTACATAAACTTAATAATTTCAAAATAAATATATAAAATTCATAAAAATTACAAATAAATTTCTAAAATTCATTTCAACACCTATAAACACCATAAAACACAATTTCATAATTTAATTAATTAATTTTCAAAAATTAGAAAATATTAATAAAATAATAAAAAATTCACAAAAATCAAAATAATTGCCAAAAATTCCAAAAAAAAATCACAGAGGTAGATTAAGCTACTAGGATCAATTTTTATGAAGGGATTTTTCTTGAATCATTCAAATTAAAGCTCAAAAAATTCAAAAACTCAAAGTGGCCGAAAATGTAAAATCAAAACTTAGGAAAATCTAGACCGTTTCAAGTGAAACAAAGCTTCGAAATGAACTCACCGGAGCTCAACGAAAAGATACAGACCAGTGGCGTCAAGTTTGGTGGCCAGAATCACGTCGATCGGAGCTAGGTCAATTTTTTCGCTTCTCGAGTTGTTGCAGCGTTCACCGGTGCCGGAGAGGGTGGAAGGAGAAGTTGAGCTACTGGAGGAAGGCAGTGGATGTCCGGCAAGCACTCTGAATGGTGGTGAACAGAATCGCACAGTGAGGGGAAGGGAAGAAGGCAACCGGACGTGAGGGAGAGTGTCGAGGGCACGATTTGCAAATTTGAGGAAGTTTATATATATATAAATATAAATAAATAAATAAATATATATATATATAATATAATATAATATAATATAATATAATAATAATAATAATAATAATAATAATAATAATAATAACTTTAACATTTTATTATTAAAATATATTAATATTATACTTAGAAAAATTACACACCACATGTTTAAAATAAACAATATATATACATATACACATATATATATACATAACACATGTTAATTAAAAATGAAAACAATATAATATATATACATAATTAAAAATAATTAATAAACCCTAATGCTAAATATATATATATGCATGTATATGTATATATATAAATATGATAAATAAAATCATGCATGGAATCATGCAATTATATAAAATGGACTAACATAAATAATAAATGTTTATTTAGGTTTTAATTTTCCCAAAAATAAATTTCTCTGGAAATTTTTACGTAAATATCTTAAAATAATTAAAAAATAATTAAAATGACTTAATAAATAACAAACTCATGAAAATAATCATAAATATATATAAATTATTAACACTACATATCCCGATACAGTTTTAAATTATCTAAAAACTCGGGATATTACAAACCCTATATGTGTATATATATGCATGTATATGTATATATTTCAATACGAAAATTAAAATTGTGCATGGACTCATGCAAATTCATAAAACCGACCAATATAATTAATAATTATTTATTTATATTTTAATTTTCCCAAAAATAAAATTCTCGGAAAAATTTTACGTAAGAAACTTAAAATAATTAAAAATAACTTTAATAAATAATAAACTAATTAAATAACCAGAAATATATATTAAAATTATTAACACTGCATATCCCGATAAAGTTTCAAATTATTTAAAATCTCGGGATATTACAATAAAATAACAATACAATGCTAAAATAACAATACAAATAATAATATAAATTAATAACAAAATTAAATAATGAAATTTGATAAAACATTTATAGAAATAATAATGTTAAAATAGCCATGCAAATTTAACGACCAAAAATAATATTTTTATGTTAATTAAACATAAAATAATAATAATAATTAATCACAAATAATGAAAATAAATCAATAAAATTTTTTATTTTATTAACATTGCATATCTCATTTTAAAATAAAATAATTTAAAAATATAGGTCATTACACATAATAGTCATGAGGCTAATAGTATATTTAATAAAAAATAATGAAAAATATAATGAGATTGTTTAGTATTGTTCAAGAAGCAAAAATAAAATTGTAAGAAATAGTTTCATACATGGAAAAGAAACTTAAATATACAAAAATAAGAAATAGTTTCGTATATGGAAAAGAAACTTAAATATACAAAAATAAACCAAAAATATTCGAAATTGAATGAAATGGAAATTTAAAATATATATATATATTTTTTTTTTTAAAAAAAGAGACATTTAGTACATGTCTTACAGTTATAATTCATTATTTTTATTCATAAATAAAAATCATTTGATATATAAACTGTAATAACCCTGGTTTTTAAATTATTTTATTAAATAATGAGATATGCAGTGTTAATAAAATTTTAAAGTTATATTTAATTGTTTTACTATTTTTGTGATTTATTATCATTATTTTATATTTAATTGAATTTTCTACGTAAATATATTATTTTGGACATTTGAATTCCATTATGTATATTTATTATTTTCGAATACTATTATTTTAATAACGTTAATTTAGTGCATGGTTATTTAAATATTATTTTTAAGTACTAATATTATTTTCTTAATTGACATGATTTTGAGTGATATTAATATTTTAAGTACATCATTATTATTTTATTTTTATTGATTTACATTATTAATATTTATTATTTTTGATAGTGTTATTTTATTAATATTAATTCTTAGTGCATTATAATTTTATTATTATTTTTTTTATTAATATACATTATTGATATTATTAAATTGTTTAATAAAATGGTTTATATTAATGTTATTATTGAGCGCTATTTTATATTATATTGTGTAAGATTATGTGTGTGTATATTTGTATATATATATATGAATGAAATATTGTTCATTTTTGTGTGGTGGGAAATTTTTAGACATAAAATAATATTATTTTTGTAATATCCCGTGTTTTTAAATATTTTTACACTGTACCGGGATATGCAGTGTTAATAATTTTTGTATATATATTACGATATTTTTACGAGTTGATATGTATTTAAAACCTATTTTAATTATTGTGTATTATTTACAGTACTTTACGTAAAATTTTTCCAGGACTTGCATTTTCGGGGAAATTTTCACGTAAATAATTTATTATTAATTATTTTAAATATATTTTCAGACTTGCATGAACTCATACATATTTTAAAATATTAAACACTGTGTATACATGTAATTATTTATTTAATTAGGGTTTAATATTACCCTAATATTTTATTAATTATTTATTAGTTTTATTGTTATTTAATTTTTTTTATTTATTATTATATTTTAAAATATTAAATTTTATGTGTGTGGTGTATATTTAATGTGTGTAATTTAATATTATTTTAATATATAGTATAAAGTATATATATATACATATAATATATCAAAAAACACAACTTTTGGAAAATTACCATATTGCCCCCGATTTCTCTCTTCTCCCTCCCGACCATTTCCCTCGCCGTCCGATGCCTGTAACTGCCGATTTCTCACCATTTTTGTGCCGTCCGGTGTGCCACCACCTTCTCCAGCCTTCCTCGTCGCCTGTAGCAGCGGATTCCGGTGCCTGGAAGCCATTTTTGGCCGGAGAAGCCGAATTTCCTTCCACCGTCAATCACGATGATTCCGGCCACCATTTTTGACACTGCCAGTCTCTTTCTTCTCCTTGAGCTCCAGTGAGTGTGATTCTAGCTTTGGTTTGAGCTTAAATGGTCTAGAATTGCTTAGGTTTCAAATTTTCCAATTCGGTCACATTAGGGTTTTCTATTTTTTTTTTGAACTTCGAATTGATTGATTCATGAAAAATCCCTTCACAAATGTTGATTCTAGTAGCTTAATCTACATGTGTGAATTTTTGTGGAATTTTTGGAGATTTTTTGGATTTTTGAATATTTTAATATTATTTTCTAATTTTCGGAAATTAATTATTTAAATAATGAAATTGTGTTTTATGGTTAAATTAGGTGTTTAAATGAATTATAGGAATTTATTTGGAATTTTTATGAATTTCTATGTATTTATTTGGAATTATTGAAGTTTATGTAATTTGAGAAATTAGGGTTAATTATGTTTTTATTTGAAATTAATTGGTAAATTGAGTTTAATTATTGATATTATTGATAAATATGTTGAGAAAATTAATTTTGGATAATTTTATAATTTTTGGTGAATTTTTGAAGTAATTTTAGTATATTTATATATATAAGGGCATTTTGGTAATTTTACCCTAAATTGGCTAAAAATGTAATTTAATTGGTTTTAATAGTTATTTAAGGTATAAAAATGATTTTCAAAAATTATTTAGTATTTTTAACTAATTAAAACTATTTTTCGTGAATTATTTTCAATTATATATATAATATACGGTTTTTCTAATAAAATGAGTTTTTATTAGTTTTTACAGTGTTTTAAGGTTAATTATGTAATTTCTACGTATAAAATGAATTTCTATGTTATAAGGGTATTTTTGGTATTTTCAGAATTGTTCTATGTTTGTGAACCTCGGTCGGTAGATTGTAGTCTGGAGTCCGACCAAGGGGTTGTGGTTGAGTGTTGAGCTTGTTTTTCGAAGTGTATTTCTTTGCAGGGTCGGCTCTACTCTTTTGAGTAGAGAGATGTCCGTTTTACAGGGGAGGTTCTGCCGGATTTTCGGTAGAGTTCTCGTAAAACGTGATATCCGGTCGAACCCTGATATCGATTCTATATTTAATACTCTAGATCGAATTCTAGGATTTTCTGTTAGGTTTATTCTAATGTCTGTCGTTATTGCTTGTTTAGTTGCGCCGAGACCGAGGGCTAGTGGTCCAGGCCCGTCGGACCCGTCTCGTGGAGCGCACTAGGGTGAGTTACTATTTTATATATATGTGTTTTAGGGTGCATGTTTTAGAAAAGTATGCTTTATTTTAATAAAATATGCATGAATGATTTAAATATTACTTAGGTTTACTTTTGGTATATTTTGGTATATTTTCAACTATATGCATGTTGTATAACTAAATTATTCTTAAAAATGCTTTTATGTATATTTTGGTAAATTTTAGTTTATTTTGTAATTGTATTGGATTTATTCGACGTATATATACTCGAAATATACCTAGTTTATTTTTGGTATATTTCCAGTATATATATGGTTTATGTTGCTATTTTATTTAAATTCATGCATCATTTATTTGTGAATGAATGATTTATATTATTAATGAAGGATATCAATAGAACGTGCTACCTAGTGGGCAGGACTAGGACCGAGTACGTACCGGTACGCCTATAGTATTTAGGCTATATTACTAACCTATTTGTGGATATTGATTGGCTATGATTATTTGATGTGTGAGATGTGATTTGGGTGTGATTGCTGGAGCTCGATTGACCAAGTGTCTCGGGGCCAATCACACTGGCAGTCAGACTGCTGGAGCTCGCTTGACTTAGTGTCTCGGGGCTAGTCTACTGTCTAAATGGATTAAGTGGATATATTTGGATAAGTGAGCCTGTATGGCTAGAGTGTTGTCTAACACTGTTTGAGGTTGCGATATTATAGGGTTCTATTTGATCCTTTATAAACGATGATTTTAATAAAAATATATAAAATGATTTTACTACATCTATGTGTATTGCCTGTATATATACATATTAGATATATATTGTTGATTGTATGCATTGTCATTTAGTATGCATGTATATATATTATAGTAATTCACTCAGTGAGGTCTGACTCCCCTCCGTTGACTATTTTTCAGGAGAGTCAACATCTTCAGACCTCTGTAGCAGGCCGATACGCCGGATTTCTTCCGCCCCGGCTTCTTTGTGTAAACTGCTTACTTGAGTCTTATTTTTATAATCTAGACACTGCAGTAGTTGTGAATTAAATTATGGGATTTTATGTATTTTATTTATGTGAGATATTGTATTATTTGAACTAGATTTGTATTAAGAGATTTATATATGAGATGAGATTTGATTTAAATCTAGTGGTGAAAATGTTATTATTATATTTATGATTTGATTTATGATTTTTATTTCCGCTGCATATAATATTGTTATTATTATTGCATGTTTTATTTTATTTTTAGGTTTGCTATGGGTTTCGGATTCGAAAGAATTCCCGTTCCCTAGCGCCGGTCATAGCCCCTGTTTTGGGTCGTGACAATTTTATAACCTAAAGTTTGATAAAAGTGTATATATATATATATATACACACACACACACACAAAATTATTTAACAAAAGAAACAAATTGCAGAACCCCTTCTTCCCCCCTCTTCCCCCTTCCCCCCCCCCCCCCACGCATGACACTGTCCTGATCTCCCTTATCAGTGTGCCTCTTACCGCCACTAGCATCTCCTCCTTCCTCTAGATGCCGGCAACCACTGGAGAGGGCTGTTGAAGACATGGGACAACAGCACCAGCAACAGCAACAGCAACAACAGCTTCCTCCTCGCTCGAAGACCACCAATAGCAGCCGCCTTCCACCGCAATGCCCAGCTTTGCCACCACCACCACTTGCTGTCATCGGAGATGGCAGCAGCTCAAGCACTTGCAGAATCAACCCTCTGTCACGACCCAAAACAGGGGCCATGACCGGCGCTAGGGAACGGGAATTCTTTCGAATCCGGAACCCGTAGCAAGCCTAAAAATAAAATAAAACATGCAATAATAACAATAATCATATAATATGCAATGGAAATAAAAATCATAATATCATAATATTATTCGCATCAATTGGATTTAAATCAAATCTCATCTCATAGATATATAATCTTTAATACAAATCCAGTTTATATAATACATCTCTTTTAAAAAAAAATACATGTAATCCAATACTTTAATTCACAACTACTGCAGTGTCTAGATAAAATAAATAAGACTCAAGTAGATAATTTACACAAAGAAGCCGGGGCGGAAGAAATCCGGCGTATCGACCTGCTACTGAGGTCTGAAGATGTTGACTCTCCTGAAAAATAGTCAACGAAGGGGAGTCAGACCTCACTGAGTGAATTACTATAATATATATACATACACACTAAATGATAATGCATACAGTCAATAATACATATCTAATATGTATATATACAGGCAATTTCACACAGATGCAGAAAAATCATTTTTATATATTTTATCTGAAAATCATCTTTTATGAAGGATCACATAGAACCCTAGAATATCGCAACCTCAGAAAATAGTGTTAAACAACACTCTAGCCATACAGGCTCACTTATTCCAAATATATCCACTTAATCCATTTGGATAGTAGACTGGCCCCGAGACACTAAGTCAACCGAGCTCCAGCAGTCTAACTGCCAGTGTGATTGGCCCCGAGACACTTGGTCAACCGAGCTCCAGCAATCACACCCACAAACCACATCTCACACATATCAATAATCTCATCAAATCAATATCCACAAATAGGTTAGTATTATAGCCTAAATACTATAGGCGTACCGATACGTACTCGGTCCTAGTGCTGCCCACTAGGTAGCACGTTCTATTGATATCCTTCATTAATAATATAAAACATTCATCCATAAAAATAAATGATGCATGAAGTTCAATAAAATAACAATATAAACCATATATATACCGGAAATATACCAAAAGTAAACCAGGTATATTTCGAGTATATATATATCAAATGAATTCAATCAAATTATAAATTAAGTTGGAAATATATTTAAAAACATTTTAAATATATTTTATTTACAAAACATGCATATAATTTAATATATACCAAAAATAAACCAAAAATATACTTAATATAAACTTAAGAAATAATCAAATTATTTATGCATATTTAATCAACATAAAACATGCATTTCTAAATCATGCATCCTAAGCATATATATATAGTATAGTAACTCACCTAGTGCGCTCCACAAGACGGGTCCGACGGGCCTGGTCCACTAGCCCTCGGTCTCGGCGCAACTAAACAAGCAATAACGACAGACATTAGAATAAACCTAACAGAAATCCTAGAATTCGATCTAGAGTATTAAACACAGAATCAGAAATTAGGGTTCGACCGGATATCATGTTTTACGAGAATTCTACCGAAAATTCGGCAGAACCTTCCCTGTAAAATGGACATCTCTCTACTCAAAAGAGTAGAGCCGACCCTGCAAAGAAATACACTTCGAAAAATATGCTCAATACAAATCCACAACCCCTCAGTCGGACTCCAGACTACAATCTACCGACCGGGGTCCACAAACACAGAACAATTCCAGATATACCAAAAATATCCTTATAACATAGAAATTCATTTTATAAGTAGAAATTACATAATTAACTTTTAAACACTGTAAAAACCGATAAAAACTCATTTTATTTGAAAAACCGTATATTATATATATAATTGAAAATAATTCACGAAAAATAGTTTTAATTAGTTAAAAATACCAAATAATTTATAGAAATCATTTTTATACCTTAAATAACTATTAAAACCAATTAAATTACATTTTTAGCCAATTTTGGGTAAAATTACCAAAATACCCCTATATATATAAATATACTTAAATTACTTCAAAAATTCACCAAAAATCATACAATTATCCAAAATTAATTTTCTCAACATATTTATCAATAATATTAATAATTAAACCCAATTAACCAATTAAATTCAAATAAAAACACAATTAACCCTAATTTCTCAAAATCACATAAACTTCAATAATTCAAAATAAATACTTAGAAATTCATAAAAATTCCAAATAAATTCCTATAATTAATTTCAACACCTAATTTAACCATAAATCCCAATTTCATAATTTAAATAATTAATTTCCAAAAATTAGAAAATAATATTAAAATATTCAAAAATACCCAAAAATCCAAACAATCTCCAAAAATTCTACAAAAATTCATACATGTAGATTGAGCTACTAGGAACAACATTTTTTAATGGAGTTTTCATGAATCATCCAATTCGAAGCTCAAAAAAATCAAAAACCCTAATGTGACCGAAATTGAAAATTCGAAACCTAACCAATTCTAGACCATTTTAGCTCAAAAAAAAGCTAGAATCACACTCACCGGACCTCAAGGAGTCGATGAAGATCGGCGGTGTCAAAAACGGTGGCCGGAGGAGGGAGAAACAGCGAAGGGTTGATTTTCGGCCAAAAGAGGAAAACTAGCTCGCCGGCGCCGGGGAAGGGAGCTGCTGGCGGCGGGGGACGGCTGGGAACGGCGGTGGCAAGCCGGGAGGCACACCAATGGTAGGTGGCCGGAGTTGCAGACGGTGAGGGGAAGGGAGGATGGTCGGGCGCGGGAGAGAAGAAAAGAAGAAGAAGAAGAAGAAGAAGAAGAAGAAGAAGAAGAAAAAAAAAAGAAAAAGAAAGAAAGAAAAGAAAAGAAAAAAAAAGAAAAGAAAAAGAAAAAGAAAATAAAATAATTAAATAATAATAAATAATAATTTTAATAATTTAATAATAAATAGAATAATTAAATAACAATAAATAAATAAATAAATAAATAATAAAATATTAGGGTAATATATTAAACCCTAATTAAATAAATATACACACGCATAGACTTTATTTAGTAATTTAAAAATACGTATGAGTCCATGCAAGTCCGAAAATATATTTAAAATAATTAATACTAAAATATTTACGTGAAAATTTCCCCGAAAATACAAGTCCCGGGAAAATTTTACGTAAAATACTGTAGATAAAACACAGTATTTAAAATAGGTTTTAAATACATATTAACTTGTAAAAATATCATAATATATATACAAAAATTATTGACACTGCATATCCCGGTACAATGTAAAAATATTTAAAAACACGGGATATTACACCTCCCTCTGTCCTTGATCTCCTTGCTTGGTAAGTTGTGTGTTAGTGGTAGTTAGTGTCAGTTGTTAGGTGGTTGTTTTGGATAGTTTTTAGGTTGATTTTGGGTTTTAGTTAACTTGAATATTATGTATTTAATTATTCAGAATTTATTTTAATTATTTGACTAATTTGGAGTTGATCTAAGTTATTTTGGTTAATTTTTGACTATTTTATATTTAATTATTAAATTTATGTAAATTAATTATTTTAATTATGAATTTGGTTAAATTATTGTTGTTATATATTGTTATTAATTTTGGTGTTGAGAAATTAATTTTTGGGATTATTATATAAATTTTATAAATATTTTTAGTTTATGTAAATTTTGGAATATTGAATTAAATGTGCATTTTGATTGAATTTAGAGTTTAATTTTGTGTTTTAGTTGATATTAGAAGGTTATTTGTTGATAAAATAATTTTTATGGAATTTTATACAATGTATGTGTATTTTGAATTATTTGATTAAATATGTATTTTTATAGAAATTGTTGGATAAATATGTGTTTTGGTTGATATTAGTATAATATATGTTGATTAAATAATTTTAATAATTTTATAATTTTTGAGGCAATTAATTAGTATATTGGATATTTTATATTATAGGGGTAAATGTGTAATTTTGTGTTAATTATAGTCAAATATTATGTTTTAGTTGATTCTATAATTATTAAGGTAATAAAATGATTTTTACAAATTAATTACTATTTTTAACTAATTAATACTATTTTTCAAAAATTGTTTTCAAATAATATATTATATATTATTTTGGAAATAAAATGGGTTTTAAACTAATTTTATCATAGAATTAAACTATTTAAGCAATTAAATATGAATTTTATTAATAGTTAATTGTGATAATTTTAGAATATTATGTAAATGATAAGTGTATTTATTATTTTGAGGCTAAATGTGTATTTTATTATTTTTGTGATGTTAAATTGTGATTTTAAATATTATTTTCAATCTATGTTAATTTAATTGTAAAAATGGGAATTTTATTCCATTTATGAATTTTTATTATCAAATATTATTCAAATTAGACTTTTATATTTTAGTTGGAAAATAAAGGCCTTTAAATATTTTTATAGGCTTTTGATGATTTTTATTATTTTTCTATTTAATATTGTTTGTTTGTGTATTGTGTACCTCGGTTGGGGATTTGTGGAGTTTGGGGTCCCAACCCGAGGTGTTATGCTTTGAGATTTTAGAAATGTGTTTTCTGTGCAAGATCGGCCCTAGTTTTATAGAGAGATGTCCATTTTACAAAGGAGACTCTATCAAAATTTTAATAGATTTCTCGTAAAACGTGACAACCGGTCCGAGCCTAGTTTTGAATTTTTTATTGAGTCTTTCTATATTAATCCTAGAAGCGTTGAGTTAGAAATTTATTCTGATGGTTCTTATTATTTTATTTTCTAGCTGCATTGTCATAACCCAAAACAGGGGTCATGACCGGCACTAGGGAACGAGAATTCTTTCGAATCCGGAACCCGTAGCAAGCCTAAAAATAAAACATGCAATAATAATAATAATAATATAAAATGCAGCGGAAATGAAAATCATAAATATCGCAATAGTATTTTCACCAACTGGATTTAAGTTAAATCTCATCTCATATATATATATAAATCTTTTAATACAAATCCAGTTCACATGATACAATATCTCACATAAATAAAATACATAAAATCCCACAATTTAATTTACAACTACTGCAGTGTCTAGATTATAAAAATAAGACTCAAGTAAGCAGTTTACACAAGGAAGCCGGGGCAGAAGAAATCCGACGTATAGGCCTGCTACTGAGGTCTGAAGATGTTGACTCTCCTGAAAAATAGTCAACGGAGGGGAGTCAGACCTCACTGAGTGAATTACTATAATATATATACATACACACTAAATGACAATGCATACAGTTAATAATATATATATATATATATATATATATATATATATATATATATATATATATATATATATATATATATATATATATATATATATATATTATGTATGTATACAGACAATTACACACAGATGCTGAAAAATCATTTTTATATATTTTATTGAAAATCACAGTTTATGAAGGATCAAATAGAACCCTAGAATATCGAAACCTCAAAACAGTGTTAGACAACACTCTAGCCATACAGGCTCACTTAATCCAAAATATATCCACTTAATCCATTTAGATAGTAGACTGGCCCCGAGACACTAAGTCAACCGAGCTCCAGCAGTCTGACTGCCAGTGTGATTGGCCCCAAGACACTTGGTCAACCGAGCTCCAGCAATCACACCTCCAAACCACATCTCACACATCAAATAATCACATTCAATAAATACCCACAAATAGTTAGTAGTATAGCTTACTTGCTATAAGCGTACCGGTACGTACTCGGTCCTAGTGCTGCCCACTAGGTAGCACGTTCTATTGATATCCTTCATTAATAATATAAAACATTCATTCACAAATAAATGATGCATGAATTTAAATAAAATAGCAACATAAACCATATATATACTGGAAATATACCAAAAGTAAACCAGGTATATTTCGAGTATATATACGTCAAATAAATCCAATCAAATTATAAATTAAGCTAGAAATATATTTAAAAACATTTTAAATATAATTTATTAACAAAACATGCATATAATTTAATATATACCAAAAATATACTTAAATACAAATCACATTATTTATGCATTTTAATCAAAATAAAACATATATTTCTAAATCATGCATCCTAAAGCATATATATATATAGTATAGTAACTCACAAATTAGTGCGCTCCACGAGATGGATCCGACGGGCCTGGTCCACTAGCCCTTGGTCTCGGCGCAACTAAACAAACAATAAATAACCGACATTAGAATAAACCTAACAGAAATCCTAGAATTTGATCTAGAATATTTAACATAGAATTAAGATTAGGGTTCGACCGAATATCACGTTTTACGAGAATTCTACTGAAAATTCGACAGAACCTCCCCAGTAAAACGGACATCTCTCTACTCAAAGAGTAGAGCCGACCCTGCAAAGAAATACACTTCGAAAATAAACACCACATCTCATTCACAACCCCTCGGTCAGACTCCAGACTACAATCTACCGACCGGGGTCCACAAACACAGAACAATTCCAAAAATATCAAAAATATCCTTATAACATAGAAATTCATTTTATAAGTAAAAATTACATAATTAACCTTTAAACACAGTAAAAACCAATAAAAACTTATTTTATTAGAAAAACCGTATATTATATATATAATTGAAAATAATTCACGAAAAATAGTTTTAATTAGTTAAAAATACTAAATAATTTGTAGAAATCATTTGTATACCTTAAATAACTATTAAAACCAATTAAATTACATTTTTAGCCAATTTTGTGTAAAATTACCAAAATGCCCTTATATATATAAATATACTAAAATTACTTCAAAAATTCACCAAAAATTATACAATTATAAAAAATTAATTTTCTCAACATATTTATCAATAATATCAATAATTAAACTCAATTAACCAATTAATTTCAATTAAAAACACAATTAACCCTGATTTCCCAAAATTACATAAACTTCAATAATTCAAAATAAATACATAGAAATTCATAAAAATTCCAAATAAATTTCTATAATTCATTTCAACACCTAATTTAACCATAAAACAAAATTTCATAATTTATTTAATTAATTTCAGAAAATTAGAAAATAATATTAAAATATTCAAAAATACCCAAAAATCAAATTAATCTCCAAAAATTCCACAAAAATTCAAAAATGTAGATTAAGCTACTAGGATCAACATTTTTGAAGGGAGTTTTCATGAATCAATCAATTCAAAGCTCAAAAAAATCAAAAACCCTAATATGGTCGAAATGGAAAATTCGAAACCTAAGCAAATCAAGACCATTTAAGCTCAAACCAAAGCTAGAATCACACTCACTGGAGCTCAAGGAGAAGAAAGAGACCAGCGGTGTCAGAAATGGTGGTCAGAATCATGGTCGACGGCGAGGAGAGGAAGTTTCGGCCAAAATGGGAAAAATGGGTTAGCCAGCGTCGAGGAAGGAGCTTAAGGCGGCGGAGCAGCTGGCTGGGGAAGGCGGAGCTGCTGGCGGCACACCAACGGTAGGGGAATGGCAGTTGCAGTGGGAGGGGAGAAGGATCGGGTGCGGGGAAGGAAGAAGGAAGGAGAAGAAGAGAAGAAAAGAAAAAGAAAAGAAAAGAAAAAGAAAAATAAAAATAAAAAAATAATTTTAATAAAATATTTGAAAAAAAATCACATCCACACACTTAATATTTAATATTTTAAAATTTAATATTAATTAAAAATAATTAAATAACAATAGAACAAATAATTAATTAATTAAATATTAGGGTAATATATTAAACCCTAATTAGATAAATAATTATACATATACCCGGTGTTTAGTATTTTAAAAATATGTATGAGTTCATGCAAGTTCAAAAATATATTTAAAATAATTAATAATAAATTATTTACGTGAAAATTTCCCCGAAAATGCAAGTCTCGGGAAAATTTTACGTAAAGCACTATAAATAAGACACAATAATTAAAATAGGTTTTAAATACATATCAACTCGTAAAAATATCATAATTTATATACGAAAATTATTAACACTGCATATCCCGATACAGTGTAAAAATATTTAAAAACACGGGATATTACATGCATCAAAACCGAGGCCTAATAGATCAAGCCCACTGAGTCTATCTCGTGGAGCGCAAATCAGTGAGTTATTATACTGTATATATATGTATTGCATATAGGATGCATGAGTTAGGATTTTTCATTTTCATTGTATGTTTTTTTTAAAAGTGATTTAATTTATAATAATATTTGGTATGATTCCAGTTTATTTTTAATATATTTTAATGTATATGTCTGCATATTTTCTATATACATTTACTATATCTTTGATATATTTAGGGTTTATTTTTTATATATGCATGCTAGATAATTAGGTTTATTTTTAGTACATTTTAATATATATACATGTTTGAAATGTATATTTATTCATAATTGTTTTATTAAATGATTAGTATACTTTAGGTATATTTTCAGTATATTTTTATATATTTCCAAATAAATGCATGTTTTATTACTAATTTAAACCTAGCATGTTTTTAGTATATTATGGGTTTATTTTAGTATATTTCATGGTTGATTTGAATTTATTTTACATATATATACTTGAAATATACTTAGTTTATTTTAAGTATATTTTTGGTATATATATGGTTTATTTTGCTAGTATGAATGTCATCCTACATTATTAATTTTCTGGATGTATGATTTATTTTTAAAATGAAGGATATCGATAGAACATGCTATCTAGTGGGCAACACTAGGACCGTGTACATACCGGTGCGATAGATTAGGGTTGAGTGAGAATTAATTGTGGTGATTATGATCGATTGATAATGATTTGATTGAGATGTGATGTGATTGATGGTGTGATTGCTGGAGCTCGGTTGACCAAGTGTCTCGGGGCCAATCACACTGACAATCAGACTATTAGAGCTCGATTGACTTAGTGTCTCAGGGCCAGTCTACTGTCCAAAATGGAATAAGTGATCTATTTGGATTTAAGTGAGCCTGTATAGCTAGAGTGGTGATATGGTTAATTGAGGTTGCAATTAATAGGGTTCTATTTGATCCTTCATGTGTTAAAAATAAATCTTTTTTGCATTTATTAAATTTATAAAAGCAGAGTTTGGCATTTGTGGGAAATGCATGAATATACATACATACATATATATATATATATATATATATATATATATATATATATATATATATATATATATGAATGCCTGATTGGATATGGTTTAGATTGCATGCATATATAGTATAATAATTCACTCAGTGAGGTTTGAGCCCCCTTAATTATTTTTTTCAGGAGATCCTATATTGTTAGACCTTAGTATTAGAGTTCTTCGTCGGTGTTCTTCCGTCCCGGCTATTTTATATAAATGCATATTTTAAACTCTGATTTGTGTTCTAGAAACTGCAGTAGTAGTGTTATTGTATCAGAATAGTATTGTTTTGTTTGATACTTTATACTCTGAGAATTGTATTTGAACACTGTATGAATATATATTTATTTATGAAAAGATATTGAGTATCCATTTTTATATATTAATTTAAAAAATGTTAATTCTATCATACTTTTTATTTATTTATTACATGATTTTATTTTCTATGGCTTGCTACGGGTTCCGAATTTGAAAGAATTCCTATTCCCTAGCGCCGGTCATGACTCCTAGTTTGGATCATGACAAAGTTGGTATCAGAGCGGAGTTTGTATCTGGACCTAAGTTGTTAGAGTTATGGCCCTAATTTTTCAGAGTCGTGTTTTCTTTGGAACTACTGTAGTTAAATTAGGTTCAATCATGTCTTTGAAAAGTTTTCCTTGCATTAGGAATTCCATGTAACCATTAGGGTGTCTATTGATGTTTGTGATTGTTTGAATTACTTATTTTGTTTTTGCTCTTTTCTAATTGCCTCGAGCGTGAGTCACTCCATCGATCAATAAGATCGATGATAGATAGATTTATGAGCATGAGGTTCTACTCGCTGTGCAACCTATTAGGTGTAGGGGTAGAGATGAACTTAGAAGGCCAGATGATCACCGTAGACAATGAAAACAATAGAATGAGGAGCTTGTGGCTTAGCATTGCCATGATGTTGCTTATGCAACAGGAGTTCCACTGGGTGCAGTATCGATACCTTCAATCGTACAATAGATGTAACTTTTATTTCAGCAGAGAACTCAGGATACGTCAATTCTGCATAATTTCTATATTCTGAATCCTGTTGATTTCCATGTCTTTTCAGCATGGTGAATGCTAGCTACTTTTACCATAAAGACTACATATACTGATAAGCAGTCTTTTCAAGTTGAAGTTATGGTTATAGTTTTCGCCTTACTACACCTATCTATTATAGGGGTAGGTTTGAGTAACTATAACTTAAGGGCCGAAGTAGTTGCTGTTAGAGGTACAAGCAGCCCTTTGAACTCAAACAAGCATCATTTGTAGCTAGGGTAGCCAAGGCTATTAAGGACTTGATAGCATTTAGCCAAGCCTGGCAGTTGTTTGAGTACGCTTTGATGAAGGAAATGGAAGATTTCTAATGAAGATGAATCACCTTTTGTACTTTTTGATGGTGAAGTTATTAGTTCTAACTATAAGATAAGATTGTGCATACAGTCAAATTAGTTTTATGTGACTACTATAGCACATGGTTAGAGTTAAAGAGTAATTTCTAAGATATTTCCATCCATTTTCAAGGAAGAATAATTACCTATGGCTGTTATTGCACAGAGTAAGAGAAGAGCAGTCAGTCAAGAAGAATGCCTATAAACTCTTCAATCTGTCACGTCATGATGTAGATGTAAGACAGTATAAGAGAAGACTGATAGAACTATGTGTTGCAGGATTAAGTTTGATATTTTAGCATCTGAACTGAGAATTGGAATTTATAGAATTATTTATGAATTATGTCTTTTGGGTGTAATTGATCTTGATATGACATGGATTGGTTGTTTCAGCACTATGCAGTGGTTGGTTATCATAGTAAAAAAAATGATTTTTAGAATTCTTGAAGAAGAATTTAGATTTGTGGGTGATAAGAGTTCTGCACCTCAGAATCTTAGCTCTACTATCACTGCTAGGAAGATGCTGAGAAAGGGTTATTTAGGATATTTAGCAGCGGTCAAAGACACTACATTGAAGAATACCTCTGTTTCAAATGTCCCTATAGTTTGTGAGTTACTAGGTTTACCACCTCATAGAGATTGAATTATGTATCGATGTGGTTCCTGATATAGCTCTTATTTCGATGTAGTTGTACAGAATGGCTCTTGCAGAGCTGTAGGAGCAATTGCAAGATTTATTGGACCAGGGTTTTGTCAGACCCTGTGTTTTTCCTTAAGGTGCACTAATCCTGTCTGTGAAAAAGATGGATGGCACACTCAGACTATACATTGATCACAGAGAACTGAATGATAAGATGACAGTGAAGAATAAGTATCTTCTTCCGAGGATAGATGATTTGTTTGATCAGCTTCAGAGTGCACAATTATTTTTCAAGATTGATTGAAAGTTGGGTTATCATTAGTTGTGGATCAGTTTGTAGTAGTCTTCATTAATGATATACTAACGTATTCAAAGTATATGAAAGGGCACATATATCACTTGAGGACTATACTACAAACATTGAGAGAATGTCAGCTTTATGCTGAATTATTGAAGTGTGATCCCTAGTTGGAGAGTGTTGTTTTTCTTGGACACGTAGTGTTTAAGGATGGTATCTAAGTTGATCTACAGAAGATCGAAGCAGTATCTGAGTGGCCCAAACTGACTACTGGAGCTCGGTTGACTTAGTGTCTCGAGGTCAGTCTATTGTCCAAAATGGAATAAGTGATTTATTTGGATTTAAGTGAGCCTGCATGGCTAGAGTGGTGATATGGTTAATTGAGTTTGCGATTAATAAGGTCCTATTTGATCCTTCATGTATTAAAAATAAATGTTTTCTGCATTTATTATATTTATAAAAGCAGAGTTTAGCATTTGTGTAAAATGAGTGAATATATATATATATATATATATGTTTGACTATATATGGTTTAGATTGCATGTATATATAGTATAATAATTCACTCAGTGAGGTCTGACCCCCCTCAATTATTTTTTTCAAGAGATCTTATATCATCAGACCTTAGTAATAGAGTTCTTCGTCGGTATTCTTCCGTCCCGGCTATTTTATGTAAATGTATATTTTGAACTTTGATTTGTATTTTAGAAACTGCAGTAGTAGTGTTATTATATCATAAGAGTATTGTTTTGTTTGATACTTTATACTCTGATAATTGTATTTGAACACTGTATGAATATATATTTATTTATGAAAAGATATTCATTTTTATATTTTGATTCAAAAAATTTTAATTTTATCGTACTTTTTATTTATTTACTGTATGATTTTATTTTCTAAGGCTTGCTACGGGTTCTGGATTCAAAAGAATTCCCGTTCTCTAGTGCCGGTCATGGTCATGACTCCTAATTTGGGTCGTGACATAAACAGCTGAAAAAATATAATGAGATTGTTCAATATTCCTTATGAAGCTTAATAAAATTGAAGAAATCAGTATACTGATCATATACATATAATATACTTATCATATGCTAAACATATACAAATAATATACAGATAATGTACTGATAGAATACAGAAAATACTCTATAATTTTTATTTTCTCTTTTATTTATTTTATTTTTTTCATATTTTTTCTTTATTTTTTTCTTATTATCAGTTATCCTTTTTTTTTTTAATTTAGGGTTTACCATTTTAGGGTTTTACAGATCAAATCACTAAGAAGGACTTTGTCCTTAATAAAGCATACAATTTGTTCATTACTTTACTGAATTCTTATTGTTGTTGAGCAAACTAACAAACATACATAGATTTGAAAATGAAAAAGAAAATGTACATGATGAAGCATCCAACCGAAAGGAGAACTTATTTTAATGGGGCATCAACATAAAATAAAAGTCAAGAATAAAATTAATAATTTATTTTGTATAAATTATTAAATTTAATTTTTTTTATATCTAATCACATACTAATAAGATATGGATCATATACTTATCAGATACAGATCACATATAGAAAATATTTCATTCTCTATTGTAGTTATTAACCATATATGGAAAATACTTAATTCTTTACTGTAATTACTAATTTTTTTTTAAGTATTATATTCATGTAATAACATGAATATTTTGTTATTAATAATAATATTATTATTTTATTATTAATATTTGTTATTCTATTTCTTATTATTGGTTTTGTTATTGTCTTTATTATTATTATTTTCTTTACTATTCTATTTATTATTATTATTATTAAAAACCAGAAGGGACCATTGGTTAATGGACACGTGGTGGCCATTGTCTTTAAAAAGGAAAGCAAGAGTGGTCCTGCAAGGAGAAGTCCGGAAGCAGCAGGGTGAACTGAATTCAGTTGTGGCAAATTTCATTTTGGTCCCTATATGTTTTCTTTTCCTTTATTCAATATCCAAACGAACTCTGATTGACTCCAAATTCGAACCATAGCTTTGTGTCTGTCACGACCCAAAACAGGGGCCATGACCGGCGCTAGGGAACGGGAATTCTTTCGAATCCGGAACCCGTAGCAAGCCTAAAAATAAAATAAATCATGAAATAACAACAATAATCATATAATATACAGCGGAAATAAAAATCATAATATCATAATATTATTCACATCAACTAGATTTAAATCAAATCTCCTCTCATAGATATATAATCTTTAATACAAATCCAGTTTCAATATATATAATACATCTCTTTTAAAATAAAATACATGTAATCCAATACTTTAATTCACAACTACTGCAGTGTCTAGATAAAATAAATAAGACTCAAGTAGATAATTTACACAAAGAAGCCTGGGGGTGGAAGAAATCCGGCGTATCGACCTGCTACTGAGGTCTGAGGATGTTGACTCTCCTGAAAAATAGTCAACGGAGGGGAGTCAGACCTCACTGAGTGAATTACTATAATATATATACATACACACTAAATGATAATGCACACAGTCAACAGTATATATCTAATATATATATACAGGCAATTACACACAGATGCAATAAAATCATTTTTATATATTTTATCTGAAAATCATCTTTTATGAAGGATCAAATAGAACCCTATGATATCGCAACCTCAGAAATAGTGTTAGACAACACTCTAGCCATACAGGCTCACTTAATCCAAATATATCCACTTAATCCATTTAGACAGTAGACTGACCCCGAGACACTAAGTCAACCGAGCTCCAGTAGTCTAACTGCCAGTGTGATTGGCCCCGAGACACTTGGTCAACCGAGCTCCAGCAATCACACCCAAATCACATCACACATATCAATAATCACATTCAATCACTATCCATAAAATAAGTTAGTAATATAGCCTACATACTATAGGCGTACCGGTACGTACTCGGGTCTTAGTGCTGCCCACTAGGTAGCACGTTCTATTGATATCCTTCATTAATAAATAAATCATTCATTCACAAAAATAAATGATGCATGAATTTAAATTAAATAACAATATAAACCATATATATATCGAAAATATACCAAACGTAAACCAGGTATATTTCGAGTATATATATGTCAAATAAATCCAATCAAATCATAAATTAAACTAAAAATATATTTAAAAACATTTTAAATATATTTTATTAATAAAACATGTATATAATTTATTATATACCAAAATATACTTAAATAAAAATCACATTATTTATGCATTTTAATCAAATAAAACATATATTTCTAAATCATGCCATCCTAAGCATATATATATAGTATAGTAACTCACCTAGTGCGCTCCACGAGACGGGTCCGACGGGCCTGGTCCACTAGCCCTCGGTCTCGGCGCAACTAAACAAGAAATAAGTAATCGACATCAGAATAACCCTAACAGAAATCCTAGAATTCGATCTAGAGTATTTAAATACGGAAACAGAATTAGAAATTAGGGTTCGGCTGGATATCACGTTTTACGAGAATTCTACCGAAAATACCGGTAGAACCTCCCCTGTAAAATGGACATCTCTCTACTCAAAAGAGTAGAGCCGACCCTGCAAAGAAATACACTTCAAAAAAATAGGCTCAACACAACCCATAACCCCTCGGTCGAACTCTAGACTACAGTCTACCGACCGGGGTCCACAAACACGGAATAATTCTGAAAAATACCAAAAATATCCTTACAACATAGAAATTCATTTTATAGGTAGAAATTACATAATTAACCTTTAAACACAGTAAAAACCGATAAAAACTCATTTTATTTGAAAAACCGTATATTATATACATAATTGAAAATAATTTACGAAAAATAGTTTTTAATTAGCTAAAAATACCAAATAATTTGTAGAAATCATTTTTGTACCTTAAATAACTATTAAAACCAATTAAATTACATTTTTAGCCAATTTAGGGTAAAATTACCAAAATACCCCTATATATATAAATATACTTAAATTACTTCAAAAATTCACCAAAAATTATACAATTATCCAAAATTAATTTTCTCAACATATTTATGAATAATATTAATAATTAAACTCAATTAACCAATTAAATTCAAATAAAAACACAATTGACCCTAATTTCTCAAAATTACATAAACTTCAATAATTCAAAATAAATACTTAGAAATTCGTAAAAATTCCAAATAAATTCCTATAATTCATTTCAACACCCAATTTAACCATAAATCCCAATTTCATAATTTAAATAAGTAATTTCCGAAAATTAGAAAATAATATTAAAATATTCAAAAATACCCAAAAATCCAAAAAATCTCTAAAAATTCTACAAAAATTCATACATGTAGATTGAGCTACTAGGATCAACATTTGTGAAGGGAGTTTTCATGAATCAATCAATTTGAAGCTCAAAAAATCAAAAACCCTAATGTGATCGAAATTGAAAATTCGAAACCTAAGCAATTCTAGACCATTTAAGCTCAAACCAAAGCTAGAATCACACTCACCGGAGCTCAAGGAGAATAAAGAGATTGGCGGTGTCGAAACGGTG
>CANTUR010000008.1:2192500-2237500 GCA_947683625.1 Mallotus nudiflorus | reverse complement strand
AAACAAAATAATTAATAATATTCACCAATATTAATATTTAAAAATTTTAAAAATTATTAACACTGCATATATGTAGACATCAGGTTTAGCGCGCATCCAAAATTTTAGCAACCACGACATTGTTTGAGCTCAGGGTTTTATAGAACACACTAACTACTATCACAATGATATGGCGTGGAGATGAGGAGTCACCACCCAGGGTAATAACTGGGACAAATCAAAAAGGTGGTACTCGATTCCCTAAAAGAAAGCTAGCACCACAACCAGGAGATTTTGGATACGGAATACCAACTTCTTTCAGTCTTGTGTTCATTTAGAATTACTCTATGAATTACTATCTTATTCTTTATTTACATGCAATTTCATATAAACCCTTAAAAAACAATCAACTCCAAGGCAAACTAGTCATGAAAATACAAGTAAATAATGCATTCAATACAAATTCATAATCCCTAAGTTAGTCTAATCTACATTGATTTTAATTATATGAGTTAAATGTACATGTTTTTAATAAGTGAGCCTAAAGACTAATGAGCTTAATTCCTTTAAATTTTAGTTAAATGAATCTAAGTCTATTTATTTTAATTCTCAACATGGGCCTAGATCTACAAATTATGAAGTATTTAATAGTTGATCTAATTCTACATGTTTTAATTCTAGAATGATCTTAAATCTATAAATTATGAAAAACTTAAATTAAATGGGCTAAGTCTAAATTACTTCAATTAAATTAGGTGGCCTATGCCTAATTAACTAAGTGGGCCTAAGTTGTCTCAACTCTAATTTCTAATTAATTATGGGCCTAAAATTCATTTTAATTAATTAAAACTAATCTTAATTAAATTAGTAAATTTATGAATAAAGTGAATCTAATTATCAAACCTAAAAAAAAAACCCTAAATTTATTTAAGTGGATTAGAATCTAATATGGGCTTAAGGCCAAAACACATAAAAATACATAAACAAGCCCAAAAAACAAATAAAACATATTAAAACAATTAAATTAAAGATCAAACAACCAATTAATTATTCCTTCTAAAACCCTAATTGTAATTAACATACAACCTAAATTAATCTACTTCCTCCATTGATTTTAATTAATTACCCAACTAAAACCCTAATTTTAATAATCAATTAATTAAAATAAACAAACAACCACACATAATTTCACTATTATCGCTATTAGTACTATTACAATAATCTATTGAGAATAATTAAAAATAAAATAATTAATACAACCCTAAAAATATAAATTAAATAAAGAAATTAAATAAAAATAATAATAATAAACCTAAAACTATATCTCTACAAGATCTTATCCATGCATTCCATGGACTTCTCATAGATTCAATCCTCCAAACATGATCATCATGTATTTTCCTCCATAATCACCATAAAAAAGATCAAAAATTATGATTAGTGAATAAATTATAACAATAATTTAAATAAAATTAAAACTCAATAAATAAAAAAAGAAAGAAATAAATCAAGTAAAATAGAATAAGGTGAAAATGATGTTTATGTATGATTTTAATGGAGTGCTTCTTAGATTTTGTAAAATCATCGTTCTTAATAGGTCTTTGAATATTGTTCTTCAAAAATCCTCCCAAGGTCTTCAATTAATTAATTAAGCAAAAGGAATTTTTGTAGAGAATGTTTTTCTTTCAAAACAATTAACAAATGGAAAGAGTCAAGAATGCTTTTTTAAGAAAAATCAACCAAAAGCCAAAAGATAATTTGGTGTAGAGAAAATATCAAAGTAAAACTGTGCATAAAAGTACTGCTCCTCCTAAATCTCATTGATCTCCCTAAAGGAGCCAAAACACTCCTTTTATAGTGAAACAACACTTCAAACCCTATGTATAAATTAATTCCTAAAAGAATTCTATTTCCTTAAAAATATAAGATAAATATAAAAAATAATTTTAAGAAAATTTCAGACTAATCAAGATTTAAAAAAAGATATTTTTATTTTCTCAAAAATCCAAAAACAGACGGAATAGGTCAAATTTTGATCGAAATTTCATAATTCAAATCAGAATTACACAATTCTGATCGGAATTAGTGTAATTCCATTGGAATTATGTAATTCCAATCAGAATTACATAATTCCAATTGGAATTATAGAATTCCGACCACTTTTTTTAACTTTTAAATACAAAAGATCCTTGAAAGAATTTAAGTTTGCAATTAGGTCCTTAAAAAATGTTGCAATGTAGTCCATGAAAACATTAAATTCTTTTTTTGAAAAACACAATCAGACCTCTGAAGTTTCAAAGTTCAAGTATTGAAGATCTATTCGTAAAATTTCATCATTGGAGTCCTTTGTCGCATTCATAATTCATCATCCCGAAATTGAGTATCTACAATATCCCAAGATATATTTTAATAATTTAAAATAAAGGGTATTTACATAGGAGAGTTCTATTATGATCTGCTAAAATTATATTTTTACTTTCTACTCATGTTTTGACTTGCAATACAAAATATTATCTATAAAATAAATATTTCATTTGTATAAATTTGTACTCCTAAAAAAAGTTAACACGAAAATACACATACTATGTTATGATATTATCTTATTGAAATAAATAATAAATAATAAATATTATTTTTGAATTTCTTTTTATGAAACTGGTATGAGGTAAGGGCATGGTTTTAAATAACGGTCGTTATGTAACACAATGACTGTTATTTCTAGGTTTTTAAGGGTGCTGTGACTGATTTCATTGATAAATAACAGTGAAAAAATAATTGAAGAATAACAGCTGCGACAACCGCGATATAAAGGTAAAAGCCATTATCGATCGATATTCACTGTAAAATAATGTGACAATTGCAATTATTATTTATTTGACTAATTTTTTCATATTTTTATTCAAATCATAAAAAAGATAAAAATAATATGGTCAAATTTTTAACTTGAATACCCGATCTAAGATTCTAAGTACATAAAAAAATTAACATAAAAAATAAAAACTGTTAAATATTTATATATATACTATGTTAAAATGATGATGAAAAAAATATTTGGAGTTTTGGAACATTAAAAATAGATTATGACTTCATTGTTAAATTGAAAAATATACGTAGTTGAGTTTATACGTACCTAAATTATTAAAAAAAAAGACAAATAAATATTTAACATTAACAATTTAAGTTTAACTAATATATTATTTTATGAAATTCAACTGAATGGTGGATTCAGTATGATGAAAGTGCTCATGAACTTCAAAAAATTGCTATAAAAGTATTGAACCAAACAACTTTAGCATCAAATTATGAAAGAAATTGGGGCACTTTTTCATTAATACATAGAAAGACAAGAAATAGGTTGAGATATCAAAAGTTGCATTTACTCATTTTTGTGCATTACAATATAAGGCTTAAAATTAGAAATGCTACTAGGAAGAGTCAAGAAGAGTTTGACAAAATTTATAATCCAATTAATTTGGATTATATCTTTGAAGAAGATGATCCTTTGTCTCTTTGGATAGAAGAAAGGGAATCTCCATTATTGGATAGACAAGACAATATATGGATAGATGAATAAAATGATGATAATACTTCTCAAGCTCAACATAGAAGTGAAGGTCCTTGTGGTGGAGTATTAAGATCAAGTCCTAGTGGTGGCATTGGTTATAGTGTTGATAGTGAGGATGACGACAATGATGATAGTAGTCATTCCATTAATGGTAATGATTATAGTGGGCTACCAAATACAAGTGGAGAAACATGTATACCATTAACTTATCTTTATGATCATGATATCTATTTTATTCAAAGTGATGTTGTGCCTCCACCTATAATCCTACTTCTTCTTCTCCTCCTCCTCCTCCTCCAATAGGCCATACTTATCACTAATCTCATGGTGATTTTTATCCAATGGCAAGTGCTAAGTCTAGAGACAATTATAATAGATATGATTATGATAATAGCTTTGACTCCACTACTAACTATGGACATGGATATGGTTATGATGTTAGTAGTTCTAAATCAAACTATTTAACTCATGTCCATTTATGACTATGCCTCAACCTCAACCTCAACCTCGACCATATCCTTCTATGGCTATACCTCTACCTCAACCTCAGCTTCAACCTTTACATTACCAAGATGATGATAATGATCAATCTAATTTGTGGATGCTTTATTTGAGCCTTCAAGAACTACATTCTTCTATCATGAAATGAGAGTGCAACTCAATTTACACCCCATAGGCGCTCTTTCTGGCACTAACCTACTAATAATACTTCAAATATGTAATTTTTATACTCTTTTTCTTATTTTGTAGTATATTATAAAACTTCTATTAGTGTGTGTATGTTTATTATATGAAGTCATAAATTAATTAATGCATTCATGGTATTGTATATGTATGATGATGATATGAGCCAATAGAATATATATATATATTATGGCAGTTATACATATTAAATAATTTTATATTTATATTTAAATGAACACCTTCAAATTCTATTTATTTCAAATATTTGAAATTTATTTAAAAAAATTTTCACCTCGACAAACTATTACTGTTAGGTTATTATCGCAACAAGTCCATTACCATTATACATGACCGCAACTGCGATTGCAACCGCTACCGTTATTTGAAACTATGGGTAAGAGTTAAATTTTTTATTCTATACATATCTTAAAAAGAATTAGACCATTAAACTACTTAACCTTTAACATAATTTTTAAAATTTTAAATTCTCCAATTTTTAGCATTTAAACTTTAAAATTTAAATCAAGAAAGGGTGATAATAAGATAATTAAAAAATAACTACTTTCCAAAGCACAGGGTCATAGACTAAAACCAAATATACTTTTTTTTAATATATATTAAAATGAAAAAAACTGTTGAAAGTTGAAGTAGTACGACCACCGAGCCACCCTCTTTTTTCATGTTACATTTGCTAGCGACTTACGTGAAATTGTTAGCATTTATCAGAAGGATATTGTATGTGCGTCTATCGTCATGCATATATATTATCCATAATATACACAACATTCAATCCAACAAAAAATTTTTGCGGTGACAATAATAAAATGTTATTATAAATTTAAAAAATATCATTTTAAACCAATGTTAACATTTTTTACAAATATCACTTAATTAAATATTTACTATATATTAAAGCCACATTTTTTAAATATTAGTATTAATAATAAAACATATTTTTCAAAAAAAATGTTTTATCATTATTTTTTATTTTTTAAAAATCTTATATGGAAAAATTGATATTTTATTTATTAAAAATATATATTAGAAAAATATAAACAATGTAACAATAAATGAAATTTTATTCAAACATCACTAGTTGAATATACAAATGGATAATTATTTTTCCACTTACAATTGTTTAAAAGAATTTAAATGAAACAATGAAATAGTTACAACTTGTATACCCTTTGGATATAATTATACAATCACAAAACGTACATGAAATTATGAAAAATTAATTCCAATCAAAGAATAAAGGTTGCATTAACTTGCAAGGTCCAAGCCTTTTTTATCACGATCATCATTTTTCATTTTGTAGTTTGTCCACGGAGTGACTGAGTGTGGTGAAGTCGCCTCTTTTTGGAGAGTAGTTTGGCGAACCTTATAAGAGCCTCTTCATTAGTCTTAGTGTTATTAGGCTCAAATATTCCACTCTCCGAGTTTACCCTTGAAACTGGTTTCTCTAATAGCCCTTCACCAACTTTCATAAGATCATCCAAGTTCTTTTCTATGGCCACATCTATAGAAGAAACTGTCTTGTTTAATGAGTCATCCTGCAGGTATTTTGCATTAAACAAATGTTAAGGTTTGTGATTAATATATAATTATTAATATCTTGTAATAATCTTTTGCTTTTCTTGGACAAGCAAAGCAAATACCTGAATCCTGAGGTAGTTTCTGTCATAGTGGAGGGCTTGAAAAACCACATAAATATGCAAATCCACCATATCAACACTTGCATGACTAAATACATCGACTAAAGGGGTCAAACCATTGGCTATTAACCAACACAATACATCCCATTTTGCAGCCTCATTAACACTTTATTTCTCTTAAGCTTTTGGAGCTCCATTTCCCAAGGATATAACAGGAAATCTACCATAATCCATTAGCTTTATTGGAAAGAAGTATTGGCTTCCCTAGATGATTTCCCATAGAAACCAAAGAAAAAAAATTCATCAAGATTATATCAAGTTGATCTAGCTATATAATATTCAAGACTTTTTCCTATACTCAGAGTACGTTATAATATATATTACAACTTCAAGTTCATAATATACCAAATTATTTGCAGCACACCACCATCTATAAGGTAGAATTCCTTGACTTTCCCAGTCTTGTCATCTTTGGTTTCAAAATAATTAGTTGGAAGATAAGTTGGTGAAATGGTGGTTGTATGTGATTAACCAATGCTATTTTGTATTGATACGTATGGTAACAATTTGTGCAAGTGGAGAGAGTTATAATAGGAAGAAAATAGAGTTGTATACAACATCAACTAGAGAAGATTACAACTAAGAGTAATTGAAGTGTTATCTTATGAAACACAGTCAACTTGTTAGAAATTCAGCGAATTTGGTCTTGGACAACAACTTGGTAAGTACATTTGCAATTTGTTCATTAGATTTGAAATAGGAAACATGAAGCTCATTTTTACTAACCTTGTCTCTAATAAAATTAAAATCAATCTCTAGATGTTTGGAATGTGAATGGAATATCAGAGTGGACATCTAATATGTAGCACTGAGATTGTCACACTATAAAATTAGCTTAAAGAGGGGCAACTGAAGTTCATGCATTAAGGAATAGAGCCAATGGTTCATTTATGGTATGTGCTCAGGCTCGATACTCAGAGTAAGTTAAAGAATGCACAACTATGCATTGCTTGTAGGTTCCTTAACATATGAGGTTTAGACCAACAAAAATAGAGTAACTAGTTATAGACTTGTGATCATTCAAGTCCTCGCCCCAATTTGCATCATTGTAGGCAGATATCTTGAAGCTAGAAGATCGGTGAATAAGAAGACCATGTGTGCTAGTAGCTATTAAATAGCGCAAGATAAGCTTAATCACCATCCAATGATCATTAGTTTGGTGAGTGCATGTACTGAGATACCTTATTTATCGAATAGTAAATTTCAGATGAGTGACATAAGCATGCTGCAAGCCACTTACTATACTTCGATATAAGGAAGGATCATAAAAGGAATGACCTTTATAAGTCAAGTGAAGTTGTGGAGATATAGAAAAAATATTGGCAGATTGCATATTGGTTTTAAGCAATAGCTCAATGATATATTTAGTTTAAGTAAGAGACAAACTCGTGGTGCTTTATTTGGCTTCAATGCCTAAGAAATAGTCCAACTGACTAAGATTCTTTATCACAAACTGTGATTGCATGGACTTGATAATATCAAGGAGATATGTAGGATTATTGCCAGTTAGAATCATGTCATCAACATATATATAAGGCAAAAAGATTATCTAAAGCTTCATGATAATAGTAAAGAGAGTTGTCATTCTTGGAACTCTAGAAACTTAATGAGAGTAAGGAAGAAGTAAGACATTTAAACCATTGCCTAGGAGCTTATTTCAAGTTATAGATGGATTTCTTCAATTTGCAAACATGAATAGGAAATATTGGATGAATAAAGCCTTAAGGTTGAGACATGAAAATATCCTTATCTAAGGAACCATGAAGAAAAGCATTTGAGACATCAAATTGGCAAATACCCCAATTAAAAGAGATAGCCATGGATAGGATCAATCGTACAGAAGCTAGTTTGACTACCAAACTAAACATCTCTATAAAATCAATTCCTGATCATTGGTGATAACCTTTGGCAACTAAATGTGCCTTATTACTATCAATTGAGCCATCTGCTCTTCTTTTGATCTTATAAACCCACTTTAATCTAATAAAATTTTATTAAGATGAGGGAGGAACAAGCTCCTATGTTGCATTTTGTAACATGGAATCATATTTGGCTTGCATAGCCTTTCGCCAATGGGAATGTCAAACTACTTAGGTATAACAAGTAGGTTTGGTTTCATTTTTGGGTAAAGAGAGAAGATTTAGGTTTGAGGGAACTTGTTTATGACTTGGTTACCATGGGATGAGATTGGATTGGTGGAGGTTGTTAAGTTTTGGTAAAATCAACAATAAATGGTAATTTATGAGATGATGAGGCTTCAGGTGTATGGAATTTAGTGAGTCTAAGGTTGTTACCGAAGTGGTTGAAGGAGATTTGGTAGAGGGTAAAGATAAGAGAGGTGGGATAGATAAGGTTTCAGGTGAAGGTTGAGATGAGGTATGAGTCTTTTGTTGTGACCCAAAACTAGGAGTCATGACTGGCGCTAGGGAACGAGAATTCTTTCAAATCCAGAACCCGTAGCAAGCCTTAAAAAAATAAAAACATGTAATAATAATAATAAAATATGCACCAATATTAAAATCTCAAATCAATATAATAAAATAAAACTCTTTCATATCATATCATAAAATATCTTAATACAACCTCAGAGAAAAGCCTCTGAATTAAAATCACATACAACGAATATAAAATACAACACACTACTGATACTAAATTATAACTACTGCAGTTTTCTAGAGTACAATATAAAATAATTAAGTAGATAATTTACATAAAGAGCCAGAGCGGAAGAAGTTCAGTGAATGGGTCTACTAGTGAGGTCTGAAAAAGAAGACTCTCCTGTAAAAATATCAATTGAGGGGAGTCAGACCTCACTGAGTGAATTATTATAATATATATACATGTATCTACTATATGTCAAACGCAATTAGTTATCAGTGTATATAATAAATATATATACAGGCATATACACACAGATGCTGAAAATCATTTTATTTATAATACTAAAAAACAAACACCATTTTATAAAGGATTAAATAGAACCCTATTAAATCGCAACCTCGATCAACAATAATATCGCTCTAGCCATACAAGCTCACTTAATTCAAAATAAATTTACTTAATCCATGTGGACAGTAGACTGGCCTTGAGACACTAAGTCAACCGAGCTCTAATAGTCTGACTATCAGTGTGATTGGCCTTGAGACACTTAGTCAACCGAGCTCCAGCAATCACACCATCAATCACATCACATCACATCTCAATCAATTCAATCATATCAATTTTTCCATAAATAAGTTAGTAATTCAAGCCTACAATCTATCGCACCAGTACATACTCGGTCCTAGTGCTGCCCACTAGGTAACACGTTATATTTATATCCTTCATTTAAAATAATTCATCCATTCGAAAAATAAATAATGTAGGATGACATTCATAATAGTAAAATAAACCATATATATACCAGAAATATACCTAAAACAAATTAAGTATATTTCAAGTATGTATATGTCAGATGAATTCAAATTAATCATAAAATATACCAAAAATAAACCAATAGTATACTATAATCATGCAAGTAAAAATAAATAAAAATAACATGCATTTATTTAGAAATATACCAAAAATATACTAAAAATTTAATAAAATAATTTATGAATAAACTCAATTAAAACATGAATATGTGTTAAAATA
The DNA here is from genome assembly GCA_947683625.1 of Mallotus nudiflorus. Classification (NCBI taxonomy): domain Eukaryota; kingdom Viridiplantae; phylum Streptophyta; class Magnoliopsida; order Malpighiales; family Euphorbiaceae; genus Mallotus; species Mallotus nudiflorus. The sequence continues at coordinate 2,227,924 of CANTUR010000008.1, read as the reverse complement.
TGCATCCTAAATGCAATGTACATATAAAATAACAACTCATAGGTGTGCGCTCCTTGAGACTTGTCTGACGGGCTCAATCCACTAAGCCTCGATCTCGGTGCAACTAAACAAATAAAATAATTATAAAATCAGAATAAATCTAACTTAACTTTTAGAGACTCAGTCTAAGATTACAAAACACATACTAGTATAGAATTAAGATTGACACGATGTCACATTTTACGAGAATTCTATCAAAAATTCGGCAGAACCTCCTCTGTAAAACGGACATCTCTCTACTAAAAAGTAGAGCTGATCTTGCAAGAAAAATACACTTCTAATCCCAGAATTCACACAACCCTCGATTGGGATCCCAAACTACACAATTCCCCAACCGAGGTCCACAATTCACCAAAAATACAATTAATATAATAATATACTAAAAATAAATAAATACCAGAAATATCCTCAAAATATCAAAATATAACATATTTAACATTAAAACACAAAAAATAATTATTTCCTCAATAATTACGTAAAAATCCCGAAGTAATAATATAATATTATTCAAAACCAAATTTCTCAATAATTCAATATAAATTAATAAAAAATCACTTTATATATTCCAATAACTAAAATAGCCTAAATACATATTAAAAATTACTAAAAACCCATTTAATTACTAAAATAATATATAATATATTATTTGAAAACAATTTTCAAAAATTAGTATTAATTAGTTAAAAATAGTAAATAATTTGTAAAAATCATTTTAATTCCTTAAATAATATTAAAACCAACCAAAATATATTATTTAGCTATAATTAGCACAAAATTACGTATTTACCCCTATAATACAAAAATACATATAATATACTAATATTACTCAAAAATTCAATAAAAATTATGTAAATACACAAAAATTATTTTTCTCAACATATATCTCATTATTATCAACAAAAAAATATAATTAACCAATAATTTCTACAAAAATATATTTTTAACTTAATTTTTCAAAATTGACATAAACTTCAAATAATTATAAAAATTGTATAAAAATCACAAAAATTATAAACTAAATTCTAAATTAATAACAATTACTAATAACACCAAAAATCATAAATTTATAATTTATATAATTAATTTACAAAAATTAATAAAATAATAATAAAATATTAAAAAATTCACAAAAATCAAAATAAATTCCGAAAATCACAAAAAAAATTCATGGAAGTAGATTAAGCTAATATAATCAACATTTGTGAAGGAAATTTTTTATGAATCAACCATTAACACCCTAAAAAAAATTTAAAACCCTAATAAATCGAAATCTAAAAATTGCTCAACACCCAACCAAATTGAGTTTTTAAGTTAAAAGGAGCTTGGATTCACACTCATTGATGTCCAAGGAAGAGAAAGAGATTGGCTATAAGAAAAATGGTGTTCGAAAAAGCTTGGAACGACGATGAGCTCACTTTTGGCTTCTCTTGCTTGTCGTTGATTTGCAGCTCGCTGAAGAAGAAGGAAGAGGCAGTGGAAGGCCGAACGGCACACTGACGGTGGAGGAACAGGCGGTGACGGGCGGAGGAGGAAGGAAGGCTTCGATGGTTATATGTATATATGTATATTTTTGTGTTTTTTATGATAATATGTATATGATATGTTTATATTACTATATTATATAATTAAATAAACTTTATTTAATTATATTATAATATAACTTAAATGTAGACCATATATAACACACGCACACACACACATATATTTATATTCACACACATATATAACACACACATAAAATAATACAATTAATAAAATAATTTATTAATAAAATAATTAGGGAAATTAATAAAACAATAATAGAATAAAAATACTAAAATAATCTTGCAAATCAAACGACCCAAAATATTACTTTTATGTAGAAAATTTATTTAAATATAGAATAATAATTATTAATCATAAAATAGTAAAATAAAAATAAAATAATCAAATTTAACTTTAAATTTTATTAACACTGCATATTCCATTTTAAAATAAAATAATTTAAAAATATAGGTCATTACATCTTTATAGGTGAGGTGGTTGAGACAAAATGTAATTGATAAAGCAATGGTAGAAAGATAGTTCAGGGAGGTTTAGTTGGTGTAAAGTCCTTATCATTGGTGTTGATCTTAGAATTAGTTACGAATAGAAACTCCTGGACATAGAAAAGAACATGGCATGAGATAATAAATTTCAGTGAATTTAAATTGAGAAAATAAATCCCTTGTGAATTTTACTATAATCCATTAAGACACTTTTGAGAATAAGGTGAAAATTTATTGTCAACATAAGGATGAAGCCAGGGATAACATAGACAACTGAATGCATGCATTTGTAAATAATCAGGTTCCTATTTGAATAAAGTGTGAAAAGGAGTTCTTTTGTTAAGTTTGACTGTGGGTAACATGTTAACGATATAAATTGTAGTGTTAAAGGCATAGTTCCAATATTTATTAGGGACATGAGAATGTTGTAATAAAGCAAGTATTTATTTCAACAATATGATGATGCTTACACTCAGCACACCCATTTTGTTCAGGAGTTTTATGATAAGCACTACATTGAGTAATACCATTAGCTAAGAGATGTGGTGTCAATGCCTGATATTTCCCACCCCAATCAGCCTAAAAAGACTTAATGGAATGTTCAAAAAAATTTTCCACTAAGTGTCAAAATTTAATAAACACACTTAAAACCTCAAAGTTAAATTTAAGAAAATAAATCTAGGTATATTTAATTTAATGGTCATAGAAAATTACATAATAGTGACTACCATCAATAGCAGGAATACGTGCAAGTCCCCATAAATTAGAATAAATTAATTCTAATGGTTGTTTTTCTTGATAACTGAATAGAGAAAATGATAGCTTATGGCTTTTACTGACATTACAAGCATGACAAGTAGACGAATTTTTATGGGAACTAAAAGGTAAGTGATGCTTATTTAAAATAGTTTGAATAGTGACATCATTGGTATGGTTGATAACATTGTGCCATTGCGTGAAAGGAATAACATGAAAAGCCTTTAGAGTTGGAGAGGCAAGACATTGTGAGTGCAAAAACATGGTGTAGAGACCATCATCACTCTCGTGCGGATATCCTTTATATCAAAATGATTGGGGAAAAATTATATTAAGACATTATTAGCATTAGAAAAAGAGTGAACAGATAATAAATTGCAACAAGAGTTAGGAACACGTAAAATAGGATTTAATAAAAAAGAACAGGTAGAGGAATAAAGTAGTGCATAACCTATATGAGCGATAGGGAGTGATTTACCATTTCTAATTTTAACTTTATCTAGACCATGATAATTAAATTATAAAATTAGATTATCAATGTGAAAGGTAACATGATGCATAACACCAGTGTTAAAGACCCATGGTTGAGTATTGGCGGATGAAGAGGAGGCAGCAATGTGTGATGCAGATTTATAGAAGAATAGCGAGGAAGCAGTTCGGTTCATCCCTTTATTTCTATTTGTTGTATATTAATTGGCTTGATGGCTAAATCCGTAGCAGTTATAGTATTGTGAATAACTTTTTGAGGGAAGGGAATAAAAGTTTGATGAATATTGATGGTAAGAAGGTGATCGTTCGCCTCGACCCTATGTGTTGGCCAGGTGAGCTATGGGAGGGATGGTAATTTTTGTTGAATTTTTAGATTGTAAATCTTCTTCTTCTTCGTATAGTAGTAAGCCATAAAGTTCATCATAGATAACATGTTATGGTTTTTGTTGCAAAGATTGAATGAAGGGTCTGTAAGAGGAATTTAGGCCATTTAAAATGACTTACACAAGATCACCATCAGAGATAGAATTATGCAATGTTGTGAGTTGATTAAACATCATTTTTTCTTATTAAGTATATTAAGCAATCGATTCAGAGTTCTCCTTTGCTAGCTTGAAAAATCGCGACTTGAGTATGCGTGCTTGAGCTTTGGATCTAGCTGTATAGGAATTTGTTAATTTTTCCCATGCTGCGGATGTTATTTGAGCACCAACTACTTGAGGAATAAATGCTTCTGAAATGGAACCAATGATCCAACTCAAAATGAGTTGATCTTGCTTAAACTGCTGATGATACACCGGATTAACACGAACAACTTCCAAAGTTTGATTTGGTGCTACTGTTATGCCATTGACATGTCCAGTGAGTTCATAGCTATTAAGTAACGATAATAACTGAGTTTGCCATAATAAGTAATTTATTGAGTTTAATTTGATAGGTAATTGATGAGCTATGTTGGGTAGAGATTATATCTAGTTAGAAGTGGTGGTGGTGGTAGGATTTATAATGGTGGTGTTTGTATTTATTGTGGTAGAAGTGTCCCCCATTGTAAGCAACTAGTTGTTAAACCTTAATGTGCTTTGAAACCATGAAACAATGGTTATACGTGATTAACCAATGTTACTCTGTATTGATATGTACTGTAATAATTTATACAAGTGGAGAGAGTTACAGGAGGAAGAAGTAGAGTTGTATACAAAAACAACTAGAGAAGGTTACAATTAACAGATAACTAAGAGTAACTAAAGTGTTATCTGATAGTTGGTGCAACTAAGGTTGAAATGCATATGTTTGAGAGTATAGCATTTAAGGATGGATTTTTTTAAGCTAGAAAATAAAAAACACATCAGAGAAAAAAGTCTATATATATATATATATTATATATATATATAATATATATATAAAATTAACTTGATAATAATGTTAGAAAACAAGACCAAGTTTAATTAATAAATGGTAAACCTATAAACTAGAAAAGATAGTAGGCTGATGTTTTTTTATATCAAATATTGGGAAGACAACATTAGTCAATGTCTAGTTCAATCTTGTGTTTCCTAATTTTTCTTTCACAAGGTTATGCAAATATGTCTCAACGTATTTTAATCCTGATATGGCTTTGATAAGCTTTGATGTATGTGGAAATAATAGGCATTGATATGGGTGGTATAAGAGGCATTATTCCTGGAATGATCCTTAGTTTATTGGAAACTGAACTTCAGGTAAAATTAGTTATGTGTGTGTGTATATATCATTTTCAATACGAACTTCGAAAGGTTTCGTATACAACATTTAGCTATAGTACTCTAATGCATGAAACATAAAAGCTTGAATTTGATAATGAAATAAAAGCCTCATGTATAAATTTGATTATACTGCTAACCCTATTATGTTTGTAAGATGTAAATTCTAACATATACATGTTTTTTATGTCTATGTCACAGAAATTGGATGGTAAGGATGTAAGACTCGCAGACTATTTTGACGTGATTGCAAGAACAAGCACAAATGGTCTAGTGACTACTATGCTTGCTAGCCCAAATGAGAAAAACTGACCATTATTTGCTACAAAAGATATCAAGGACTTTTATCTCAATGAATGCCCTTGGATCTTCCTATGAAAAGAAACCAGAATATTGAAAGGAAAAATCTATCTTTCTTATTCACATTGTCAGTTTATATATATACATTAGATTCCTAATTAAGGAAGGAAAACTATCCCTAAAATTAGATTCCTAAATAAGGAAGGAAAACTATTCCTAAAATATATACAATAAACCTTCTTAAACATGTACATCTCTTAATACCACCCTTCAAGTTGGAGCATGAATATTTAAACTAACCAACTTGCAGCAAAAATAATCAAACATGTCCTTCCCTAAAGCTTTCGTTAATATATTAGTAAGTTGAACTGAAGTATGCATATATTTAGTCACAAGATTTCCCGAGCTTACCTCATTACGAATAAAATGACAGTTAACTTCAATGTGCTTTGTACGTTCATGATAGACTGGATTAGCATCTATGTGCATGGCTACCTGACTATCACAGTAGAGACACATAGGCATTGAATGATCAACACCAAAAGAAGATAGTAAACTCTTCAACCATTTTAGTTCATAAGCTGTTATAGTCATAGACTTGTACTCAGCCTCAACAGAGGAACGAGAGACCATATGTTGTTTCTTAGTTTTCCAAGAAATGGGAGAACTACCCAAGAAAATAAAATAACCTGTCAAAGATCTTCGTGTGAGTAGGCTACTAGCCCAATCAAAGTCACAATAACTATATAATTTCATATTATAATCAAAATGGAGAAATATCCCTTGACCTGGACTCCCTTTCAAATAACGAACAACATGCAAGGCTGCCTCCCAATGTCTCTGCTTTAGCTGTAGCATAAATTGCATAAGGGTATGAACACAATAAGACAATTCAGGTCGAGTTATAGTGAAGTAAATAAGGCATCCCACCAACTGCCTATACTTGGCCGGATCTTTCAAATCAGTACCAGTTACAAGAGCCAGTTTATGATTCTATTCAAGAGGTGTATTCACTGGTTTAGCCCCTAACAAACCAATTTCAGAGATAATATCCAGTGCATATTTTCTTTGGCATAAGTGAACACCATCAGAATGCCAAGCCACCTCTATTCCTAGGAAATATTTTAATTTTCCCAAGTCTTTCATATGAAAACATCGATTCAAATAATCCTTGAAACGTTGAACACCCACATCATCATTACTAAAAATAATAAGATTATCAACATATACTAGGATATTCAATTGAACATTCCCATCTTTAAAAATAAATAAGGAATAATCAAAGTTTGATTGTATGAACCCATATGTTTTCAAATATTTTGCTAATCTAGCAAACTAACACCTAGGAGCCTGCCGCAAGCCATAGAGAGATTTCTGAAGTTTACATACTTTACCTAAAGAGGGAGAAGCAAAACCCGATGGCGTCCTCCAAATTACCATGAAGAAAGGCATTTTGTACATCCATTTGGTGCAAACTCCAGTTCTTCGCAACCATAACAGTAATAAAAGTGTGCACAATAACCATTTTTTACTATGAGAGCAAAAGTTTCATGATAGTTGATCCCTTCCACCTGATGATTTCCTAGAATCACTAATCTAGCCTTACATCGTTCAATGCTTCCTTCAGAGTTATATTTAATTTTATAAACCCATTTACTACCAATTGCTTTCTTTTGAAGTGGTAAGTCCACCACTATCCATGTGCCATTGTCCTCAAGAGCCTGAATTTTTTTTCTCATTGCTTCTTTCCATCGATCTTCTTTTATCACTTCACTATATGAGTTGGGTTCATGTGCTGCAATTATACTAGCCAAAAAGGAACGATGTTGTATAAACAACTTATCATAATTCACATAGTGAGAAATAGGAAAGCAAGTACCTGAGAAATTTGATTGGAACGATGAGTGTGCTGAGGGGTTTAACTTTAAGGTATTTATCACATAATCTTTTAGCCGTATAGAAGGAATTTTAACTCGCTGTCCCTTTCTTAGATTTTCTGTGGAGGCAACAACGTCGACCTTATCATTATTCTCCACTTTTCTCCCATCATAATCTTTCTTAATTTCGCTACCCCTCCTATTAACACATTCTTCTTCATTATCACTATCTAATTCCTTACCATCACTAGTGCAATTCTGGTCTCCTTTTTCCTTTAAATCACTAATGGAAACATGTTTATCAGTATAAGGGAAGTTAGTTTCAACAAATATTACATCCTTGGAGATAAAATATTCAAAAGTTTCCAAATCATATAGTTTCCACCCTTTATGTCCAAAAGGATAGCCAACAAATATACATTTAAAACTTTGACTAGCAAATCTATCCCTATCTCGATTCAAATGATGACTATAACATAGGCACCCAAAAATACGAATATTCATATATGATGGTTGTTGTCCAAACAGAATTTCATAGGGAGTTTTATCATTTAAGAGTGTCGATGGCATTCTATTAATTAAATAATCTGATGTCAGCACACATTCACCCTAAAATTCAATGGGCAACTATGCTTGAAATCGTAAAGCTCAAGCAATATTCAAAATATAATGGTGCTTCCTTTCCACCCATCCATTTTGTTGGGAAGTCCCAACACATGAGGTCTGGTGCAAAATACCATTATCAAAAAAATATTATTTCAAACACATAAATTCACTACCATTGTCACTTCTAACAATCTTATCTTTCTTAAATTTTCTTTGGAGCATTGCTATAAATCTCCTAAGAGTAGGACCTACTTCATTTTTCCATTCAACAAATATATCTAAACAACATGAGAACAATCATCCACAATAGTCAAAAAATAAATTGCACCATAAGAAGAAGGAACTCTATAAGGTCCCCATAGATCACAATGTATTAAATTAAAACATTCTTTGACTTTAATATTACTAGAATAAAAAATTTCTCTTGTCTGCTTAGCGCAAAAACAAATATCACAGGTCTTATCATCATTATTATTAAAATCAATTACTCCAGGAATCAATTCTAACACCTTAGAAGATGGATGACCCATTCATTTATGCCAAAGCTGAGCAGATGCAACACCATCTATTTTGTAAGCATGAGCTAAAGTTCCTTCTTTGAGAAAGTAAAGCCCCTCACGCTCCTCACCCGCTCTAATCACATTCCTCGTACTTTGGTCCTATATAACATAAAATATATTAGTAATCTGAATAAATGACTTTGAATCTTTAAGAATTTTTTATACAGATATCAAATTGCATTTTAGTTTGGGCACAAAAAGAACATGTTGCAACTTCAAATCTCCTCCAAGGGAAACTGTCCCTTCTTTCAATGTGATGGTTGTCACTCCATTAGGTAACCCAACTGGACATGGTACAATGTCTCTTGCATCACTCATACATGCATGCATACTAGTCATATGATTAGAAGCTCCTGAATCAATAATCCAAGGCAAAATTCTGTGCTTACCCATCAACCTGTCATTTATTCCAGCATTTTGAGAATTTAGTAATCCAAGCAATTTGGCACATTGCTCATCACTCAAACCGACAATACCTTGTCTGTCTTCATCGATCACTATACCTCTCCCACCATCATAACTAAAAGCTTAAGTTACATTTGCTCTTTGATTTCCCATACTACGTTTACGTCCTCTGCCTTATCCGGATGCAGTTGTATGTGGCCTGTTACCCTACCATTCTCGGTAACCAATGAGCTGAAAACAAGAATCTGCATTGTGTCCTTCTTGCTTGTAGTTTGGGCATATCAAATTTTTTCCCATCAAGTCCCCCCTTGAAGTTCGACCTCTTGCTTGCATTGTAAAGCTCATCGGATTCCCTCTTTCCTCTTTTATACGAGTCACAGTTCACACCCTTTCTTGTTGTATGACCATAGCATATGCACGGTTAAAGTTTGGCAGCAGTTCTATACTTAGGATATTGGAATGAACTGTTCCATATCCTTCTTCATCCAGCCCCATCAAAAATTGATGAACCCTTTCATCTTCACACTTCTTTTCTAAGTCATCCGTAAGATTACATTTGCAACCCATACAAGTACATACAAGTATTTTTTCGTAATTGTTTAACTCATCTCAAATCATCTTGAGCCTACTGTATTAAGCAACAATAGCTTGCCTATTCTGTTTACAGTTTGCTAAATCTGATTGTAATTGCCGCACTCGAGGTCCATTCCTAACAGAGAATCGCTCTCTAATGTCATCCCACAAATCCTTCACGATCTCCACATGTAAGATAGTTGAACGAAGTTTGGGTTCAACGGTGTTAAACACCCAAAACACTAACATAAAATTAATTGTCCATCAATCTTCAAATTCTGATTCATCTTCAGCTGGTTGTCTAATTATTCCATCAATAAATCCATATTTCTTCTTAGCACGAAGTGCAGTCCACATAGCTCGTGCCCATTCATCATAATTCTCTCATCTCAGCTGAACTTGGGTAATAATATTATCTAGATTATCATTCGAGGTGAGTGTATAAGGATTCAAATGTTTCTTCTTTATTCCAGATTTTTCTCCTTCTTTTAATGGATCAACCATCGTTCTGATATCATGAAAAGAAACAAGAATATTGAAAGGAAAAATCTATCTTTCTTATTCACATTGTCATTTTATATATATACATTAGATTCATAATTAAGGAGGGAAATCTATTCCAAAAATATATATAAGAAACCTTCTCAAACACGTATATCTCCTAATATCCCACAAAACTATTGTCTATTATTTCCACATACATCCAAGATTATCAAAGCCATATCAGGACCAAAATATGTTGGGACATAAATTAATGCATAATTAAGAACTAATAGAATCAATTAGCTCCCAAACATTTTTGTAGGAATAAAGCCAATGATGAAGATATGGAATTAAAAACATCTTTAAAAAATTAGATATTTAGATTAAAATTTAAAATTTTATTCATAAAAGATGATTTTGTAAATTTTTTAAAATAAAATAGTTACAAAAAAATATCAACTCAGAAAGCGCGTATAATTAACAACTTATAGCTTAATTCGGTGTAAATTAAATCCATAGTCAAGAACTAATAAAATCAACTAGCTCTACAATAGTTTCTTCGGAATAAAGCCATTGATAAAGATATGAAATTCAAAATATCTTAAAAAAAAAATTAAATATTTAGATCAAAAAAGAAAATTTTATTCATAAAAGACTTGCAAAATTTTTTAAAAATAAATAATGCCAAAAAAAGTTAATTTAAAAACCAACTAGAATTAAAAATTCACAGGATTAGTTTAAGTTAATAAAAAAGCATAAAATGTACGAGTTATCCTAATTTATAAAGATAATGTTATATATGTTTGATTAACAAAAGTTTTTCTGACTCGACAAGTGAAAAATTAATTGCTATAGATTTTGTCTTTCTTATCAAATGCATATCTTTTGCTGATTTTTTTTTTTTTAGAGAAATTAATTCATCTTTCAACTAATTTCCCAGAGTAACTTTAATATTCATGGGTCCCCTCTGGTGCGGTCCACTCTTATTGGACAGGAATATTTATGTATTATTATTAATAATGAAAAAGCCATGCGCAAGGCTGCTGGTAGCAAATTTCTAATGCGCATGTGCAACGCTACTGATAAATTATATACATAGTCGTCACTCTCTTGTGTTTAATAGCAACATATATCTAAAATTTGAGAAGATATGCATACGCACATCACATGTCAAGATAAATTGATGATGATTGCGTTTATGATAGAAACAAATATAGCGAAGCATAAAGTGTATCAAAAAAAATTATGATTCGCACATCATCTGTGAAGATGGCGTGACTTTTTTATTTTGTTACGTGTATAGAGTCGCATTCTATTTTTTTGTTTTTTTAAAGTATCTATATACTTCAAAGTGTAGAAGATTTTTTTTTTTGTTGAAGAATCAAATATCGAAGATTAAATTATAAAAGGAATATATATTTTTTAAATATGGTCGTAATATATATATTGAATAAAAATTAAATTAATTAAGATATCATTTTAATTTGAAAGAAATTCAATTTCCTTCTTTAATTATATTAGCTTCTAATTTATCTCTAATAAAAATTAAATCAACTAAAATATAATTCTAATTTAATTAAAAAATATTTCTTATTTTATTTAGATTAACTTCTATTTTATCTCTAGCAAAACTTTTAATTTAATTGAAAGTATATTATCTATTCTAATTAGGTTAACTTCTATTTTATCTCAAATAAAAATTAATTTAATTAAAATATAACTCTAATATAATTGAAAGTATGTTTTATATTTTAATTAGGTTAACTTCTATTTTATTTCTAACAAAATTAAATTAAATTAAATTAATTAAAATGTAATCCTAATTGAATTGAAAGTATATTTCCTATTTTAATTAGGTTAACTCCTATTTTATTTCTAATAAATCTAATTTAATTGAAAGTATATTTTCTATTTTAATTATGTTAATTATTATTTTATCTCTAACAAAATTAAATTAACTCAAAAGTTTAGCGACAATTTTGTTAAAATATAAATTTTTATATTTTAATTAGGTTTACTTATATTTTATCTAATATAAATCAAATTAGATAACATAATTTTATAAGTTTCATCATATTAAATTTAATAAGTGTAAATAATTAAAATCAAACTTAATAAATTTTATAAAAATAGGAAAACTGTAAGCACCCAATTTTGAGATAGTTGAGTGTGAATGTGATAGATGACTTCAATGATGAAAATTTATTGCAAATAGTTCTGCGGTTATTGATTTATCAATGTTAAGACTTAATTGCATTTTTAAGGACTTAATTGTAAATTTTTCTTAAGGGACCTAATTGAAAATTTTTAATTCTTTCAAGGGTCATTTGGTAATTAAAAGCTAAAAAAAGGGAAAGATTAATGATTGGAATTATATAATTTCGACCAGAATTTTATATTTCTAATTGGAATTATATATTTCTATTCGGAAATCTATAATTCCAATCTTGTACGACACTAGTTTCCATCAGATTTTTTTTTTAATTTTAAAAATATTTTTGCTAGTTTTTTATTGGATAAAAATTAATAATTTAAAAAAATAATAAAAAGATAATTGTAATAACTGATTTATCAGGTTGTTTTGAAAATTATTTTTAAAAATAAAATCTTAATCTCCTGTGATTTGATCAGAGGAGGTTAGCCACTTCCTAGTTTATAAAAAGGTATATTTTTAACGTAAGGTTTTTTGCTAAAAAAAATGACAAAACAAAAAAAGACTTGAAAAAAAACTTTTTCAATGCAGAATCAAATTTCTCCTCAAGGTTTTCTTTCACATTCTTTTCCTTCAACCAAAAAAAGTTCTAAAAAAAGTAGTAAGCCTGAAAGATCAAAATCAAATTTATAGACTCTATTTAACATGGTGAACGAAGCTTTCTGAGGAACAAATTAATAGTGCATCACACCATACTCATCCCTTCTTTATTTTTATTTTCTTTATTTCTTTCTTTATTTTAATTCATTTCTTTCTTTCGTTTTATCTAAATTTTCTTTTGATTCTAACTTTATTTCCTTTGTGTTTTTTTTTATGTCAATTGCTGTGGTGGGAGCAATCTGAAGGAATGATTGAATTGGTATCAAACCCATGAATATCCGTGAAATACCATAGATTAATCCTGTATCAATCCCATATAGATTTTAGGTTTCTTTTTATTATTCTATTTTTTTTATTTATTTGATTTTATTTGGCTGTGTATTTAATTAATTTTAGTTCTTTGTGCGTAGGACTTATAATAGCCCCAATTATAGAAATAGTGAATATTTATTTTTCTGCCACTAGAAAAAAGAACCGAATTGGAAACAGATTTGATCGAATTAGAAATGGTCAAATCCATTTCTAATTCCATAGCTATTTACAAATAGCAACGGAATTAGAAATGAACAAATTCCATTTCAAAAATTCTTTTCGCTAATAATTAGCAACAAAATTTTCATGTCCATTTCTAAATTTTGTGATGGATAAAATCTGTTTCTAAAATATGGCGATAGAATAGAAATGGAATTTTCATTTCTAAAGTTGTGAAGTAGAAAGAGAATTTTCATTTCTCTAAAATAGCAATAGACTAAATTTCCTAGGGACTTAGAAACATAAATTCCATTTCTAGTTAAAAATGGAATGTTTCCGTTTCAAAATTACAGGAAATAGCTACGAAAATATTTCCATTTCTAATTAGAAGAAGAATTTTCCATTTCTATTTCCATTTCTATTTAGAAAAGAAAATATTTCCATTTCAACATTTCAATTTAGAAACAAAAATATTTTCGTTTAAATTTAGAAATGGAATTTTCCATTTCTAAATTTATAAACGAACTAAATTCCATTGCTAATTCGTGAACATTAGAAATGGACTAAATCCATTGCTAATTTAGAAGTGGAAACAATTTCATTTCCAATTTATTCTAGATTGAGACGGAAAAGTTGTTTCTAATTTAAAAATTGAAATGGATAATTTGTTTCTATTGAACAAAAAAATAGAAATAGAATTTCCATATCTATTTAGAGAAAATCCTTGTAAAAAAGAAATAGAAAAATTTTATATTCTGAAAATTTTTTAATTATTTATTTAACACTACATCAAAAATAATATCAAAATAGAAATGTCTTGATTTCATATTACATATATAAACTTCATTTGCATATAACAATATTCTAGCATTTGTTTTACATTCAAATTAAACACATAAATTTCAATAGTGTACAACAAAGTTTAACATAACAACCTATAATATAATAAAGAAAAACCTACTACTCAGGATCATTACATGTATGCTTAGAATCAGTGTGAGTAGTCACCTTCGGAAATTTAGATGAATTTGTTGTTGAAGGTTGAGATGTAAATGAACCTAGAGCAAACATACGAACAATTCATTCAATATGTTCTATCTTTTATTGCATTTCTTCCTCTCTTTTTATTCTTTTTTCTTTTATTTTCTTCATCTCTTCAATTTGTTTTTGCATCTCTTCATTCTTTTATTGTATCTCTTCATTTTTCCTTTGCAAATTTTCTTGAATATCATGTAACTCCTCCCTTAACCGCTCATCAAATATAGTACTGTAATGGGAAAAGGCAGAGGATGAGCTAGAGACAGAATCCAAATAGAATGAAGATGCATGGGTTCTAAGACCATACACTCGACACCTTTTCCATTCCACTCCAATAGCCTGAAGGTAAATATTAGTAACATTAACCTCTGGAGCCTCATCTGTCAACTGTGACACAATTGTAACCATATTCTCCATAACTTCCTACAGTCGTAGAACATAATAATATATAGAATAAAAATCAATGCAAAATAAAAAAAACATGAGTACACATATTAAATATAATGCTCAATTAAAAAGATTAAAAAATAAGACCAAATAATGAACATTCATCAAGATTTTACATATAACCATAATAAAAAGAAGTAACTCCATTTAAAGCAAAAGATCAAATTATATAAATTAAACAATCAATCAAAATAAACACAAAAAAGATAAAAATTATTTTTATAAAACTTACATTAATATCATTTGACGGCTTGTCTATAAATGATCAATCCTTCTTCTTATGCAAGCACTTGAACACCTTAAACGGTGTTGGTGGAAATCCTAACTTAGCCTCCTAAAAGAAATAATATTAACAAATTATGATCATTGCATAATGAGATTAAATGAGTATTATTTGCATGCATATGAAGTTAACAATAATACATAGGGAAAAGACATTCATCAAATCCATAGAATGTTGGACTATCATTCTTGAGCCACCAACATGCTTTGAAAGTCCTAATCCTTCGTCGACTTTCTCTAATTGGCGATTTTGGGATGCCTACTCAAATAAAGCCTTAAACTCATCATTGCTCCAATATTCCCACTATTTGCTCCAAACTTCTTATGGAATACTATTTGGCTTTGCATCTTTACCATATTTATTTTTTCATTTTCCAAGCTTATCATTGTATCAAACACCACTTATATGTTTCCATGTCTCTTTCATAGCAGAAGACAAAGCATGATCCCATTTATAGTCTTCTACAAAAAAAGTAATGATTTATTAAGGATGCATGTTTTAATTATAATTATTAATAATTCAAAAATTCTATAAATAGGCTAAATGCATTAAATTTTACTTTAAATTCTTCTCAATAATATTCCTTCTATAAGAAGCTAAAGGAATGAACCTATCAATAAAATAATATAAGTATGTATATGTACATTTTTATTAGTTTTAAAAATAAAATAATGCAAACATAAATTAAAATTTGGCAATAACATGTTTTATAGACACAATTAAATAAAAAATTTAATGTACCAAGCTAAAACTATAAAAGAACATAATATTTAACAAGATAATGAACAAATATTATAATAAAAATCAACAATCATGCATGAGGTAATAGATATTTTAAAATACTTACTGTTTATTGTTACGAGTGGGTCGAATAAATATTTTTTTCATGGCTTTGCACACTAGGCATTATTATGATGATCCAGTCGATGCTTATACTATAGTAGCATATGATGCACCTCCTATGGTAGGTGGGATAGACCTCATATTTTCAGCTAGTGCAATATGAGATGAATATGGAATGTCAGTAGTTGGCAATACGGGTGTGTCAAAAGGAGTTGATGGCAAAGTATCTTATGTAAATATAGGTGAATGAGGTAAAACATTTGTGTTGTTTCTAGTGAAAAATTATTGAATTCCTCATCCACGAACATTTGGTTGACTTCCTCTACCTCAACCTAGGGATTAAGATCCTTGGCCACTTGAATGGTTACCTCTCACACTTATCACAATTCCTATAAACATCCAAACATTCAAAGACAACAAGTATAGTTGATTAATAGAATATAGTAATAAAATATCAATACAAACACATTTATAATAATAAACTAGAAAACATGACAACTATTCGATAATTGATATATAAAAGTAAAAAAGATTATAGAAATATAACATATATTCATCATTAAAACTATTAAATAAATTATCCTCATCTAACTCTTTATCATCCTCATCTAATTCAAGTATTAATTCTTGCTCATTGTCTTCATCAACATGTGTATCATCAATGTCTAAATAATTTCTATCTTCAGCAATTAATATTTGAGGTCCATCATTTGCCATAGGATTAATTGGATGAATTTCCACAAGATTCTCTTAAAATGTGAGTGCACGCGATGGCATGATTATGACATCCATTTCAAGAACTTCCACAATTGCTCTAGCTTTTATTTTACAAATAGCCCACCAATCACTTAGGTTTCTTCTTATGGTTGGATAAGTGGTATAACACACTTGTTCTGCTTGAACTGCAAGAATGAATGGCCCGTACTTCCGATAATATCTTTTATGGCGCACATCCATAAGGTTATATTAATGATGAATTCTAGTACCTAAATTTTTAATCAGATCAAACCATTCACTCCTAAGCAGTATTATTTTTTTAATTGGTAAAGTTGTATACTCTAATTATAGAATTTCAACCAACTGACCATAAAAGTCTATATCAAATTCATTATAGTTAGACCCCTTAATGCATACACCATTATTCATTATAACACCACTTGAATCATGTTTTAAAGTGTGAAATTTGTATCCATTTACAAATGTATAGGATACGTCTATAATCTTTACAATGGCTCTCTTACAAGATCATTTATTTGTTTATTACATATGTTTGATGATGGATTATATGCCTAGTAAATCATGAAAAGGATAAATCTATGATTAAACTATTATAGTTTGGTAAGTTATCATATAAAGGACAAATAAAAAATTATTTACTGATATATTTTTCAAACCAAGATGCAAAATCTTTGTCAAGCTTAGCGTCAATCTCAACATCATCAATATACAGTTGACTTTGCTTTAATTCTTCATCATAAATTCTAAAAAAATAAGATAGAAGTAACATTGAATATTAAATGTGGTAAATTACATAGCATGAGAGTATGCTTCTTATGTAAATAAAAATAAAATCTCTCAATATATGGTTTGACTTCCTCGCAGTTCAATAAGATATATATATGAGCAGCATGATACTCCTTATCATCCTAAAAAAAATATGCTTTTCACTCTACCATATGATCGACCTATATTTTTTAAAATTAAAAGCATACCTTTATGTTTTGATCCTCCACCCTTACCATAATCAAAATTTTGTGGCACTTTTTGTTGATTAGTATAAACTTGTAGTTCAAAGTAGTGTGCAAAAAATGCCAAAGTTTCTTAACCAAGTATGCATTGCATATTGATCTTTCAACTTTGGCTTTATTTCTAACATTATTTTTCAATTTTTGAAGATATTAAAAAAAAATACTTTGATTAAAATAATGTTCCTTTGTAAGGTACATTGGAAATTAAAGATGATGAAATGAAAAAGATTCTACCTCTCAAATGGATACATCCATTTGTATTGCATAGGGCCTGCTATCCTTGCTTCATAAGCTAAGTGGATAGGAAGATGTTCCATGGAGTCAAAGAAGCTTAGAGGAAATATGCACTCTGTAGATGGTAGGGTTTAGTGCACGTCCAAAATTTTAGCAACTGTGACACTGTTTAAGCTCAGGGCTCTAGAGAACACACTAACCACTATCATAAAGACATGGCATGGAGATGAGGAGTCGCCACCTAAGGTAATAACTGAGACAAATTGAAAAAGTGGTACTCGATTCCCTAAAAGAAAGCTAGCACCACAACCAGTAGCTTTTGGATACGGAATGCCAACTTCTTTTAGTCTCGTGTTCTTTTAGAATTACTTTATGAATTACTATATTATCCTCTATTTACATGCAATTTCATATAAACCCTTATTTTAGCAATTAACTCCAAGGCATACTAGTCATGAAATATACAAGTAAATAATACATTCAATACAATCCCTAAGTTAGTCTAATTTACATTGTTTTTAATTTAATGAGCTAAATCTACATATTTTTAATAAGTGAGCCTAAAGGACCTAATTCCTTTTAATTTTAATTAAGTGGACCTAAGTCTATTTATTTTAATTCAAAAATGGACCTAAATCTACAAATTATGAAGTATTTAAATTAATGGGTCTAATTCTACATGTTTTAATTCTAAGGTGATCTTAAATTTACAAGTTATGAAAAAGGCTTTAATTTAATAGGCTAAGTCTAATTAATTAAATTAAATTAGGTGGGCATATGTCTAATTTACTAAATGGGCCTAAATTATCTCTACCCTAAATCTAATTAATTATGGGCCTAATGATGCATTTTAATTAATTAAACCTAAAAAAAATCTAGATTTAAATGGGTTAAATCCTAATGTGGGCCTAGGGCACAAAACACATAAACACAAATAAACAAGCCCTAAAAAAATAATAAATATCAAGCTAAACAAATAAAAGATCAAACAATTAATTTAGCTTATACTAAAACCCTAATTTAATTAAAGTGACCATAAACAATAAAACAAAATAATATTTTACCAATTTAACTCTAATTTGATTAAAAAAACCTAAGGATTTCTATAACCATTAATTTTAATTAATTACCCAATGAAAACCCTAATTTTACTAACCGATTAAATTAAAAAAAACACACAAACACACACACACACAAAATTCTATTATTCCCACTATTGGGGCTATTATAATGATCTACTGCAAATAGGAATAAAAACTAATACAAAATAAAACACAAAAAAAATAATGGCAAATAAATATATAAAACTTTAAAAAACTACATTCAAATACAAAATTTAAACCATGGCATTCCATGGATCTTCATGAGTTTTGTTCTTGTTCAATCACATACTACTCCATAGCTTAGGTTACTCCCACCATAATTTTGAACACAAAAGCAAAATAAATAATGATTAGAGCTTAAATAAAATTAAAATTAAAATTAAAATTAAATTAAATTAAATTAAAATCAAACTAAATAATCAAATAAAAATAAAAGAAAATGGTAGAAGAAGGTATGATTGAATGAATGCAGTATTGATTAGCTCCTTAGAGTGTTATCAATCACCGTTGCTTTTAATGGATCTTCAAAATTTAATGTCCTCTTCTTGAAAAAACTCTAATACTACGTACTTAAGAGTTCCAGTTTTAAAAGGACTTTATTTCCTGAAAATTTAAAAAAAATTTAAAAAAATTTTAACCAATCAAAATTCAGGAAAAATATTTTCAAAAATTTAAAAAAAAAGTTAAAAATTGAAAAAATAGTGTGGGACCCGATCGAAATTCAACAATTTCGATTGAAATTGTAGATTTTTTATTAGAATTCTATAATTCCAATCAGAATTGTAGATTTCTGATTCATAATAATTTTTTAACATTTAATTACAAAAGAACCCCTGAAAGAATTTATAATTTTTAATTAGGTCCTTAAAAGTATTACAATTCAGTCCTTGAAAATCATTAAACCCTTTCTTTGAAAAATGCATTCAGACTTTTGAGGTTTCAAACTTTAAGTATTTAAGACCTATTTATGATATTTTCATCATTGGAGTCCTCTATCGCATCCACACTTTATCATCCCAAAATTGGGTGCTTACACACTCAAGTCTACATAAAATTATGGGAATCTCCTTTTCTAAACGCTCCATGTCTTCATCTTGAGATTTAAAAAAAAATGCTTATTTCGATTAAAGCTTGCTAAACATTTCCTAAAAGTAATTCATGGAATGCTATAGGTATTAGCCTCTGCATAAAAACATGGCAATCATGACTTTTCATCCTAAATAACTTATGTTTTTTTTATGTCAACACATTTTCCCATATTAGATGCATATCCATTAGGAAACGTAAGCTCTTTTGGCCATTTGTACAAAGCTTCTTTCTCATCCTTATCCATACTGTAACAAGATTTAGGGAATTTTTTTATTGTTTCATCCCTATGTAACTCTGGATGTGAATAGAATTCTTATAAATCTTCTCTTAATTTGGCATTATCTTTCATTTTTCCTTCTACATTCATGATAGGATTAAAAAAATTATAAAAAAAAGTTCTTCTCAATGTGCATGACATCTAAGTTGTGCCTAATTAGGTTTTTTTCCAATAAGGAAAATCCTAGAAGATGCTTCATTTCTTCTAACCATATAGACAATTCTTAGAAATTCACATGTTATTCCCATCAACATCAATTTTTGTAACCTTTGGAAGCCAAAATGTTCAATTTGTCCTAATATTTTAGCACCTAACCTGATAGGTGGTGCATCTTTCAGAATTGTCATCCCCCTCCTAAATGCCTTCTTACTCCTCTTAAATGGATGGTTAAATGGTAAGAACTTATGATGGCTATCAAACTAAGATGTCTTTCCACCTTTACTGAGAATAAATGAATCATAATTCTCCATGCAATAAGGACAAGCTAATTTTCCTGTAGTACTCCATCCCGATAACATAAAATATGCTAGAAAATCACTAATAGTCCACATAAGTGTTGCTCATATCTAGAAGTTCTGCTTTCTAGATACATCATATGTTTGTACACCTACCTTTTATAAATTTTTTAGCTTTCAATTAGGGGTTGTAATAAAACATCGAACTTCTCTTTTGGGTTTCTTAGACCAGCACTATAATAGATAAAAACATGTATTCATCTTTCATTCACATTCATGGCAGAAAATTATAAGGTGTAACTATCAACAGCCATAAAGAGTATTATTGCTCTATTTGGTCAAACGGCTGAAACCCATATTTGCAAAGGCCTAATCTAACATTTTAACTTTTAGCTACAAAAGATAGGTGAATTTGATTAAAATTTTTCCATGCTAGAGAATCTGAGCAATGTCGCATGACACCTTCTTTAGTATTATGCTCTTTGTGCTATGTCATGTCATTAACGGTGGATTTATATGCATATAATCTTTGTAAAAGAAGAGTGGTCATAAAGTAATACATCTTCTTATAAGGAACATTAGTTTTTTACCTATTAGATCCATGATGTCTTTTATACCAAGGATGGTTATAGAATTTACAACTAATAAGTCCACTGTCTTCACCCCAATATATTATGCACCCATTAAAGTAGCAATGAATTTTTTCTACAAGTAAACCTAAATGTTGCATTAATTTCTTTGTAATGTAAAAGCTACTAGTCATTACATTATTCTTCAGTAATAATTCATAAAAGAATTAGCATATTTCATTAAAAAAACCTTTCAAAAAAAGTATGCTTTGCTTTTAAATTTAAAAGTCTAGCTACTGGAGATCATTTCAAGTGCCCATGCGAATTACCAGGCCAAACCATTTGTTCTAGTGCTTTAAGAATTTCATACAATTCTTGTACTTCTGGGTTTGGGATATCTTCAGTGACATCAGGATTGAAAGAAGGACTAATAACATCCATTAACATTGTTTAGCAAGCATTGTTGGGTTGCGCATATTCCATTGCAACATCTACTTCAACACTAATTTGTACATTCTGGTTTGAAGTGTATTGCACAACTGTTTGCCTATGTTTATACCAAACATAATAGTCTTTAACAAATCCATTTTTTGCAAGATGGAATTGTACAATTTCTAGCTCTTGAAAACTTTGATTCTGACATTTATACTCAACATGGACATCTTGTTTTTGTTCCATCCATTAATTTAGGGTGCCTTTAGGCAAAATCAATAAACTCCTCAATGCTTGCTTCAAACTTATCAGTCAAAAAGCCATCTCTTAATCTAACATTCATCCATGGGCGATCAGTTCCCATGTTTTCCTTTCTTGTTAAATATAATAAGGACATACATGCCTCTAATTAGAATGTAGTTAATGATTATTATGTTTAACTATATCCTCTTTATGCCTTCATGTCTATGTTTAAAAAGCTTTGGCCCTGACCCATTTAGATATGCATCGTCATAATCAATAGAGACTTTAACCATGCAATTAAGGAAATTTTGACAACATCTCCCCTCAATTTTTTGATTACATTATAATAAACATGTGTTATCATATTAAACAACACATTATTCATATATGCAATTAGAGAACAATGTGAGACATTATCAAATTCCTATATCTAAAAATTTATTATGTATTTCATTACAGTAGACAATGCATTTCCAAACTGTTCACTCGAACAATTTAGTGAAATCTCACTATTCGGTAATGAAATCATTGAACTGGTAGTTATGGCTATTTACAATATTCTATATTAAAAGTTTTTAGTACATGTTTCATGATTAAATAGTTATGAAGGATTAATATGAAAAAATTTAATGAAAGAAAAAAAGCACTTCTAATTCATCCTCCAAAACCCCCACTACTACATTTTCCCTACATAAAATTGCACTTCTAATTCATATATAAATAACATGAAACTCAACAATAGTGGACAACAATAAAATTAATATAATATTCCATATGCAAAAAATTAGACATGAAAGCTATAATATATTATAAAAAAAATAACAAAATATAAAACATTTTATTTTTGTTTTTTTGTTACATTAAATAAGTCTTCATCCTTTTAAAAATTATTGTGTATAATTTTATAAAAGTGCCTTGCATATCAAAATAATTTTTTCTTCAAGCTCACAAATCATACATATAATATTTTCAGGACTAGGTGTTCACATCAAATTGAAATAGTTTAAAACAAATCAAAACCTTTAAAAGTCAACAAGGAGCATGTGCTTGTGGTCAAAGTATGATTCCTTAAATGGGTGCATGTGCTTAATTATTATTGTGCATAATTTTATGAAAGTGCCTTCAATATTAATTTAATTTTGTCTTGAATATTTTATGACTCCCGACTTTAATTATTTAATTCATATGTAAATTAACAATATTTTGATAATGTAATTTAAAAATTTATATAATTTATATAATTTATAAGTTCTATATTATTAGTAAGTAATTTATAATAATTATATATATTATTAAATTAAATTATTAATTTATAATTTCTATAATATAATACTTAATATTATATAATTTAATAATATAAGTGTTCTAATGCAAATTAGCATAGTTCTTTAGTATGTTTATGCTTATCTTTTCTTACTTTTCTTATGTTTGTTTCCATTATTGCATGATTATTCTTATTTTTGTTATTCTCATTACAATTTTGTGTTTTGTAGCTCATTTTTAAGTTTAATCCATACATCAAAGTGCATTTGAATGCTATGGAATGAAGAACGACTCGATAAAGGTCAAGACAAGGGAGAAGTGGTGTGTGCCAACTTGGCACAATAGTACTGAGTTGTGACAGAAGAGACTTTATGCTGAGTCAGCACAGAGACAGGAGGTGATGATTTACCAAGCTCAGCACAGTGGTGTCGAGTTGCCATTGATGTCTTTTCAATATACATTTTCATATTTCATTACATCTATTTGAAGGAAGTATGAGTTGGAATGAAGGGAAGCTAATAAATAAATCAATTTGGCTCTATTTTAGAAAAATGAAAATTTAGTTATTACTTGAATATTAATATCAATTATGAACTTTATCATTAAAGTATTAAGTATTTTTAAAAGACAAAGCCAAAGGTTCAAGGAAGAGATCAAGATCATTTCATTATCAAGTAACTTCCTAGAGTATTGAAGAGTTTATCAACTATAATCTTTTTCTCTTTTCTTTATTTAGTTGCTTGATGTTTTATTTACTTCCTTGTTGTTATTTAATTTTGACTACAATGTATTTTGGTTAAGTCTTTATTATTAGAATTATAATGATGAATTAATATAAGAACTACATTTTTATATTTTATATTTCATGAAAGATTTAAATTCAATTAAGTTTTGGAATGTGTTATGTATGTTTGATCATCATATATAACTTGTTAATCAAACGTTTACAATGAGAAATAAGGCATTTAGTGGAAAAGAATTGAATTTATTTAAAGGTTAGGAAAGTACCTGGAGACAAGAAATTCACTTTAAAGGATTTAAGAATTGGCATGGAACTTAATAATTTTTGTTTATCTCTATAATGTTATAAAAGTACTTGTAGACTCTAAATGAAAATACTCTTAATTGATAAAGATAATTGCTTTTAAGGATTGTTGGTTAAATTCTCCAATCATTTTATGTATTCATGTGTTCATTAATAAATATAGTTCTTGATTAATGCTCAATTGTAATTCTAATGTACATTACCTAAATTGTTTTGATACTTTTAGTTAATTAAAGTAAGTTGCAATTCTTAGAAATTTCAGAATAATTAGAACATTCAATATTTTCTTTTATTTTATTGCCTATCCATCTAAGTATCTATTCGATTAGTACATAATTTACTCTAAATTCCCTAGTGTTTGACACCCTACTTACTCTATATTTAGTCAAGAGACTAGGGTATTACATTTGACCCACACCAATAAGCACATGATACACACTTGCACATTTACACACACTAACCGAATATAATATTCTATATTGTTGTATGGCTTTAAAGTTAACAATCTTGATGTAGATAATTAATTATTTGATTTATGAACAATAATGACAAATGACAAAATGCTACAAACTTTAGTCAAATAATTAATATTCCAAAATGAAAAGTACTGACTAGCATAGATTCCTCTCCTTTTCCAAAGATGAGTATTAAAGTTCAACTAACTTTGTCACATACTTCTTGATGATTAGGAGCCAACATATCCTTCTACTTTTCTGGCCAACACTGGAGAAATAATAACGATATTGGTGAACTTAAAAAATATCATAGTTTGGCAATGTAGACAACTTCCATTTCCCAAAAGCACATTAGAAACATTTGTGCAACATGACAAGGCATAAGCCATAAAAAATCTTACTGTCTAGTAAAGCATATCTAGATCTTTTTTTCACAATGGCAAGCAAAATGTATGACAAATCAAAGGCAAATATGTATCCCACAAGCAACAAACTACAGGGTCTGAAATAAAGTAACAACTAAAGTGTCTTAATGATGGGCTAGAAGCCACTCATTAGATATATAATTTGCAACTTTATACTATGCATAAAACTTAGATATTGAAGATGAAAAATTAAGGAGAATTTTAAGGTGAACAATTGACTCAACAAACCAAACCATGTGATGTGTGCATGAAAATAAATAATCTATTTTCTTAGAATTAATGTTGCTATTTGGCATTTTCCATCAAATTTTCAATGGCCTACTGTGCATTGTCGACATGGAATGGAATATGTAATATATGGTTAGTGGCATGATTTAAGAAAAAAGAAAAAGAAAAAATCATAAAGTAGATAATTAATTACATCAACACTTGATATCAACTTATAGAAATAGATAAATAAGCAAAAAAGATCATTAAAGTTACATAGATGATAAGAAACAAAACATAGAATAAAGCAAACTTGGAGAAATAAAGGCCTTTGTAACAGAGTGCAAGAAAAGTAGTGTTGGAATTATGAGTCTACCCTTCACATTAACATTATAACAGTAAGCAGCAACAACAACAATAGCCAAAGCAACTTCAACTTACGAACTTATGCGAAACCTATTAATTTCCACATCTCTCTCCTAAAAAAAAGTCTCTCTATCTTTCTCTTCTCTTCCTTTTTTTTCTTCACATGTTTCAACCTTAAACCCCCTTTCTTTTTTTTAATAATAAATTCAATCACCATAAAAACAAATAACCGTATAGAAGAAGAAAAAAAAAGAAATTATTCAAGTTATAAGCTAAGCAATCTAATCCAACCATGGGTTGTTGTGAATCTTCATTTCTATCTAAAATCGACCAAAAATAGCAAATTAAACAATCCCAAAATAACAATCATTCCTAAAATCACCTTTCTCCTTCTTTTGCCCTCTAAGAACCTTTTACTGGTATCCCTTCTTTCTCTAAGTTCTCCTTTTTTTTTACCGCAAAGTAGCTACTAATAACTTTAGATATGACCTCAAACTTGGAACAACTTCTTCTTTTTTTTAGAAAAAAGAAAAGAAAAGAAAAGAAAAACAATTAGAATATTTTCTTAGCAAATCGATGACATTTATAAGCTCAACTAAATTCTAGCTTTTTTAAAAAAATTCACAAATAATGGAAGTGCATGGCATTCAGTTTGGTACAAATATATCATAACCTAAAAAATTTATCAAAAGAGTCACTCACTATGAACAAGAACTCGCCTCTTTCAATAGTTGCTTCATTTATACATTAATTATGATAAACTGAATTTTTTCTATCTCTAGAAGAAAAAAAATAAAAGAAGCTATAATAAAAAAAATTAAAAAATAATGTGATATAAGGAAAATTATAAGAAGCTAAGAGAAGCTTTAAAATAGATTGATCTGATGGAAATGAAATCCAAAAGCTAAGAAAAGCACTACAAAAGGAATATCTTAATAGACAACAAAAATTGGTACAAATTGAGAACTTGCAGAGCAATAGGCAAAAGAAACATAAAAAGAAGATGATGATATAGAGGTAAGGTTATTAGTGATGGTGATGACATGATGGTAGAAGGGCTGGTGATGGACAGAGTTGAAGTAATGGGGATGGGCGAGAGGCAGGCGATGGGTGGGAGTGAGGCAATGAGTTCGGTTGTGGAGGAATAAAATGAAAATTATAAGTTGATGTTTAAGTTAGGTTTTAGGATCTAAGTTTCATCAAAACTACAAAGTTTTAGTATAAAATTATGTAGTTTTGGAACAAAGTAATATACTTAGGCAGTAAGTGGCACTCTCTCACAACGCTGCTTGGGAGAGATGCAGTGCTGCACATAAATGAAGTCCATTTAGAAATAGACTCCCAGTCTACTTCTAAATTTAGAAATGGACTCCAATTTCGTTTCTATTTTTAGAAATGGACTCTTATTCAATTTCTAAATTTTGAAGCAAATACTTGTCTATCAAAATATAAACTTCCATTACATATATATTTTTAATTTAATTTCTCAAATTATTTCTATCATTTATTCAATATAAATTGTAAAAATTAATTTTTTAAAGTTATTATGGAAGCTTTAAAAAACTTTTTTTTATCTGCAATAAAAAAACTAATTATTTTAAGTAATTAAAGTTTGAAATAAGGCTAATTTTTTAGCACGTTTTTTAAAAATTAATTATATAATCTATTTAAGTGAATAAAAAATGCATATATTTTAACATACCTGCAATTGAAGAATGCTACTAAAAAGGTTGTAGTAACGATGACCATAAATGGAACTATTTTTAATTTGGAAACGGACTTCTAATCCATTTCAATATTTAGCAATGGAATCATTGTCCATTTCTAAAAATAGAAACAGAATCAAAGTTTGTTTCTAAAATTTAGAAATAGATTCTCATTCTGTTTCTATTTTTAGAAACGAACAACAATTCCGTTTCTAAATTTAGAAACAAAATCCCAATATGTTTCTAAATATTGAAGCAAATACTTGTAATTTAAAACATAAAGTTCTACTACATATATGTTTTTTTATTTAATTTATCAAATTAATTTTATAATTTATTCAATATAAATTGTAAAATTATTATTTTTTAATTATTATGGATGGTTCAAAAAAATTTTATATCTCTAATAAAAATCTAATTATTTTAAGTATTTAAAGTTTGGAATAAGGCTAGTTTTATTTTCAACAAATTTTTTCAAAAGTTAATTATATAATATACTTAATTGAATACAAAATGCACATATTTTAGCACACCCACAACCAAATGACGTGCCTAAAAAGGATGTAGTAACAATGACTGTAGACGAAACCATTTTTAATTTAGAAATGGACTTCTAATCCATTTCAATATTTAGCAACATAATGGTTGTCCTTTTCTAAATTTGGAAACAAAAATGTTGTAAGTTTCTAAAAATAGAAACGGAATCAAAGTCTATTTCTAAAATTTAGAAATTGACTCCTATTCCATTTCTATTTTTAGAAACAAACAATGATTCCATTTCTAAATTTAGAAATGGAATCCCAGTGCATTTCTAAATATTGCAGCAAATAGTTGTAATTTAAAACATAAAGTTCTACTACGTATATATTTTTATTTAATTTATCAAATTAATATTATAATTTATTTAATATAAATTGTAAAATTAATTTTTTAAAATTATTGTGGAAGCTTCAAAAAATATTTTATTATCTTTAATAAAAAAAACTAATTATTTTAAGTAATTAAAGTTTGGAATAAGGCTAATTTTATTTTTAACAAATTTTTTCAAAAATTAATATAAAATCTACTAACATATTTTAGCATATCTGCAACCGAATGACGCGCTTAAAAAGGTTGTAGTAATGATGACCGTAAACGGAAACTATTTATAATTTATTCAACATAAATTGTAAAATTAATTTTTTTAAAATTATTATGGAAGCTTCGAAAATAATGTATTATCTCTAATAAAAAACTAATTATTTTAAGTAATTAAAGTTTGAAATAAAGCTAATTTTATTTTTAACACATTTTTTAAAAACTTAATTATATTATCTACTTAACTGAATGCAAAATGCACATATTTTAGCATATCCGCAACCGAATGACGTGCCTAAAAAGAATGTAGCAATGATGACTGTAAATGGAACTATTTTTAATTTAGAAACAAACTTCTAATTTGTTTCAATACTTAGCAACGAAATTGTTGTTCGTTTCAAAATTTAGAAACGGAATCGTTGTCCATTTCTAAAAATAGAAATGGAATCAAAGTCCATTTCTAAAATTTATAAATGGACTCCTATTCCATTTCTACATTTAGAAATGGACTCCCATTCCATTTCTAAATTTAGAAATGGAGTCTCGGTGCATTTCTAAATATTGAAGCAAATTGCAATGACTTGATATTTTTTAAAAATTATTAAAGTATATTTTGATATTTACAGTGTTAAAAATATATTAAATATTATTTATATATTATTGTTATTTGTGATTAACATTCATTATTTTACATTAAATATATTTTCTTATGTAAAATAATTTATTTGGAAGTTTTATTATTTAAAAATATTAAAGTTATTATTATTATTATTATTATTATTATTATTATTATTATTATTATTATTATTATTAGGGTTATTATTGTTAGTATTATTTTGTGCATGTGTGTTGTGTATGTGTGTATATATATATATAAGGAAAGTCAAGATTTATTTTCAGGTTACCATTCTTTTCTTTCCCTTTTCTTTTTTTTTTCTCTTTTCTTTCCCATTTTCTTCTTCTTCCTTTGTGTGTCGCAAAGCCATCAGCCACGCCACCTGCACCATCGTCGGACCACTAGCAACCACCATCACCTTCCCTTCCACCACTGCAAATCACCTCTAGAAGCCACCAGAGTGCCTAGAACAGCAACAACATCGAGAGACCTCCATTGATGCCAATGAAGCTTCCAGCCACCAGAGCTCTTCATTTTGGTCTTGTTCGAACCTCCTAGCTCCGGTGAAGCCATTTCCAAGCTCTGTTTGAGCTTAAACCATCTTGTTTGTGAGTTATTTTCAATTTAAGCTTATGTCCATTTAGGGTTTCGATTTTTTTTGAATTAATTAAGTTTGATCCATGAATTTTTGCTTTGATAATGTTGATGTATGTAGCTTAATCTTCTCAAATATATATATTTTTTATTTTTTTGAATTATTTTAAATTATGGGTATTTTTTAATATTTTAATAATTAAAAAATGAATTTTTATTAATTATGTTATTTATTTATTTTTGATCAAAATTTGGTTAAATTAGTATTGTTAATTTAAGTTATTAATTTTGGTAGTAAGAAAATAAATTTTAGAAATTTTGCTTAATTTTTAATAATTTTTTTGTATTACGTGATTTTGGATTTATACGTAAATTGTGTGTTTTTATTGAAATTATAATTAAATAATATGTTCTAAAAAATTTTGGAATAATAATTGGTATTAAAATAATTTTTATGAATTATTTACTATTTTTAACTAATTAATACTAATTTTTGATAATATATTCAAATAGTAAATTATTTACTACTTTTGTGATTAAATGGGTTTTTAACTATTTTTATTATATATTTAAACTATTTGAGTAATTAAATGTAAATTTAACTATTTTATTTTGAATAATTGTAAAATTGGATTTTTATGAATATTATATGAATTATTTGAGATTCTTATTTAATTAATGTGAAAATCATTATATTTAATGTTTTTTATGTTTAAATATTATATTTTGGTATTTTATGGATATTTATGGAATTTAATAATTTTTATTATATTTATTATTTAATTTAGATTTGTGGTGAATTATGAACCTCAATTGGGAATTTTGTAGTTCAGGGTCCCAATCTGAGGTGGTCAGCACTTGTGTTGTAGAAGTGTGTTTTCTTGCAAAATAGACTCTACTTTTAAGTAGAGAGACATCCATTTTACAGAGGAGGCTCTGCCAAATTTTTGATAAAATTCTCGTAAAATGTGATGTCAGGTCAATCATAAGTTTTTGTGTTTTGTCTAAGTTTTAATTCCTAGATTGAGTATTCCTTTAGAATTCTTAGAAGTATAGTTAGGAATTTATTCTGATTTTATTATTATTTATTTTTCTAGATGTGCCAAGACCGAGACTTATCGTATCAAACCCATTGAGTCAGTCTCGAGGAGTGCAAACTTGTGAGTTATTATTTTATATATGCATTGCAAATAGGATGCATGAATATGAATTTTCATATTTCTATAATACATTTAAACAAGAATTATTTTGTTAAATGACTTAGTATATTTTTAGGATGCTTTTAGTATATTTTTGGTATATTTTCTATTTATGAGACATATATGCTAGGTATATTTTTAGTATATCTTTTGTATATATGTGACATATATATATTAGTATATTTTAGTATATTTATGGTTTATTTTGTTATATATGTGATATACATTTAGAATATTTTTAGTATATGTATGGTATATTTCTAGTAGATTTTTCTACATTGGATACCATTATATTTTAATTGTGCATTTTATTATTTTCCATAAATATATGGTTTTATTGAAGGATATCAATAGAACATGCTACCTAGTGGGATGCACTAGGACTATGTACATACTAGTGCGATAGATCTTATGATTGAATTTATGAAATCATTAGGGGTGAAATTTGATTGATCGATTATAGAGAATTGATGTGATTGAGTAGTGTGATTGCGGTAGCTCGGTTGACCTAGTGTTTTGGGTAAATCACATTGACAGTGAGACTATGGGAGCTTGGTTGACTTAGTGTCTTGGGGCTAGTCTACTGTCCAAAATGGAATAAGATAATTACTTTGGAATTAAGTGAGCTTGTATGGCTAGTGAGACATTTTTGTTTGAGGTTTCAAATACTTAGGGTTCTATTTGATCCTTCATTTAAATAAACATTTTTCCGCATTTATATATAGATAAAAGTGGATTTTAACATTTGTGTGAAATGTGTGTATATGTTTGTTATTATACTGATGCTTGATTGATATATGATAATAATTCACTTAGTGAGGTCTGACTGCCCTTAATATTTTTTTTCAGGAGATTCTTCTTCAAACCTCACCAATAGTACTTTATGCCAGTCTTCTTCAGCCCCAGCTAAACTATGTAATTTTGTTATCTGAACTTCTATTGTATTCTAAAAACTGCAACAGTAGTGTATTGTATCAGTAGTGTGTTGTTTTAGATTTTGAGATTTATGTATCAAATATTATATGAATATTTTATTTTATGAAGTGACATTTGAGCATTTATTTAATATCAATTTAATTTTAATTATGGCATATTATGTATTTATTTATTGCATGTGTTTTTATTTTAAGGCTTGCTACGAGTTTTGAATTCAAAAGAATTCCCATTCCTTAGCGCCGATCATGACTCCCAGTTTAGGTCATTCTAGACATTTCAGATTGGCTCTAGCAGTCATCAAAGAAGATCCCATCAGTAGAGCTAGAGACCTCAATAAGGAATCCATACGAGTAGCAGATATGGTTGTGGTGGATAGCGTAGACCTATTAGATTTAGTTCTAGTGCTTCTAGCAATAGTAGTGGTTAGAGTTATAGATACGGCAGCACTAGATCGATAGCTAGTACTTTTCAGATGTGTGGGAGAGTCCATCAGGTACCATGTTACATGACTCATGGAGCTTGTTTTTTATGCAGACAGATGGGACATTTTGCTAGAGCATGTTCGTATTCTAGTTTTCAATTGTAGTAGTCGATTGCTAATGTAACTCCAACACCTTTTCAGTTACCGCTAGCTCAGTATCCGAGTTCGACTTAGATTATTGCCTAATAAGGTTTTGGTACAAGTACTAGAGGGGTGCCAATGGTTTTGGCTAGGTTCCCACCAGTCAGTAGGAAGGTCGAGGTTAGGCTAGAGTTTTCCACCTCACCCAGTAGGATGCTCAAGCATCTAATGTTGTTGTTGTAGGTATTATTCCAGTATGTTACTTGGATGCTTGGATTTTGATTGATCCGGGTGCTACACATTCTTTTGTGTCCCCTATTTTTATTTTAAAGTCATGTTAACAAGCTTCAATGATGGCTTTTCCTTTGTCTATTACCACTCTTCTAGGCGATTTATTGGAACCGATGTTGTTCTTTCTAAATGTTCAGTGTTAATAGGAGGTAGAGAATTGACAGCAGAATTAGTGTTGTTGGATGTGATGGAATTCGATATGATCCTTAGTATGGATTGGTTGTCTTAGCACTATGTCATTGTGGATTGTCAGAGTAAATAGATGATTTTTAGAATTCCAGATGAAGAAGAATTTAAGTTTGTGAGTGATAAGTTTTGCACCTCAGAATCTCATCTCTGTTATCTTAGCTAGGAAGATACTGAGGAATGGTTATTAGGGATACTTATATGGAGAAGTTATTACTCATAGATGTTCTTGTTGCCTATAAGTTTCCTGATATTTTTCTTGAGGAGTTACCAAGTTTACCACCCCATAAAGAGATCGAGTTCTATACAGATGTGGTCCTAACTCTTATTTTGATACTGCCTTACAGAATGGCTCCTGTAGAGTTAAAGGAATTAAAGGAGCAGTTGCAGGATTTGTTACATAAGGGTTTCATTAAACCTAGTGTTTCTCCTTAGGGTGCACCAGTCCTGTTTGTGAAGAAAAAGAAGGATGGTACACTTAGATTGTGCATAGATTACAGAGAGTTGAACAAGGTGACAACGAAGAACAAGTATCCTCTCCCGAGGATAGATTATTTGTTTTATCAACTTCAAGGTGCACAATTCTTTTCTAAGATTGACTTGAGTTTAGGTTATCATCAATTGTGAATCATTGAGACCGATGTTCCTAAAATAGCATTATGCACTTGATATGACCATTATGAGTTTTTGGTGATGTCATTTGGGTTGACTAATGCACCAATTGCTTTTATGGATATGATGAACAAGGTATTCAGACTATTTATGGATCAGTTTATGGTAGTCTTTATTGATGATATACTGGTGTATTCAAAGAGTATGAAGGAACATGTATATTGCTTAAGGAGAGTATTATAGACACTGAGAGAACATCAGTTTTATGTTAAATTCTCAAAGTGTGATTTTTGGTTAAAGAGTGTTGCATTCCTTGGACATGTGGTGTCTAAAGATGATATTCAGGTTGATCCATAAAAGATTGAGGCAGTGTTTAATTAGCCTATACCGATAACAGTCATGGAGATTCATAGTTTTCTAGGTTTGGCTAAGTATTATAAGAGGTTTTTGTAGGATTTCTCTAAAATTGAAGCTCCTACGACTCACTTAACTCAGAAGAATGTGAAGTTTGTGTGGTCAGATGCTTGTGAGAATAGTTTTTAGTTGCTAAAGAAGAAGTTGACCACAACTCTAGTTTTGGCTTTGCTTAATGAAGAAGATAAATTCACTTTTATTGTGATGCCTCTAGAGTTGGCTTAGGTTATGTGTTGATGAAGAATGGTAGGGTGATAGCTTATGCTTTAAGGCAATTAAAGAAGCATGAATAGAATTATCCTACCCGCGACCTAGAGATGGCTGCAGTGATTTTTGCCCATAAGATTTGGAGACATTATCTATATGGGGTGACTTTTGAGATTGTCACATATGACAAGAGCTTTAAGTACATTTTTTAGCAGAGAGATCTAAACTTGAGGCAAAGGAGATGGTTAGAACTCTTGAAGGACTATGACTATGAGATTCTTTATTATCTAGGCAAGGCTAATGTGGTAGCATATGCATTGAGTAAGAAGTCATCACATAGTCTTGCTCACATTAGTATGGAGAGGAGACCTTTGATCCAAAAGTTGCACTAGTTAGTGGATCAAGGTCTGATGATGAAGATTAGCAAGTCAGGTGGATTGCTAGCTCAATTCAGAGTTTGATCAATGTTGAGAGATAGGATGAAGGCAGCTCAGGGCCGAGATCCTATTCTAGCAGAGCTTGAGGAGAATGTTCATGCAGTGAAGTTCACTAATTTCAAACTTGATGATGAAGGTGTTTTATAGATCAATAGTAGATTATGCATTCTTAATGTGGATAATTTAAGAGAAGAAATCCTTAAATAAGCACATTCTACAGCCTATAGTGTACATCTTGGTGTCACTAAGATGTACCACAGCATAAGAGACTTGTATTGGTGGGATGGATTAAAGAAGGATGTAGTTGATTATTTTTCTAAGTGCTTGACATGTCAGTAGGTGAAAGCTGAGCATTAGAAGCCTTTTGGGAAGCTTCAGCCTCTTCCTATTCTTGAGTGGAAATATGAGAGAGTTTCTATAGATTTTGTGGCGGGGTTACCTCGTTCTAAGGATGGATACGATTCCATCTGGGTGATTGTGGACAGGTTAACTAAGTCTGCTCATTTCTTCCCTGTTAAAGCCACTTATTATGTAGCTAAGTTAAAGAAGTTGTACATTAAGCATATTGTGTGCCTTCATAGGGTACTTGTGTCCATTGTATCTAATAGAGGTTCAGTGTTTACCTCTCAATTTTGGTAGAAGCTGCAAAAGCAATGGGCACCAGGCTTGATTTCAGTACTACTTTTCATCCTTAGACAGATGGTCAGTCTGAGAGGATGATCTAGACCTTTGAAGATATGTTGAGGATGTGTGTATTGGATATTAGAGGTAGCTGGGATGATTATTTTCCACTTATAGAGTTTACATATAATAACAGCTACTATAACAATATTGGGATGACACTGTATGAGGCTTTGTACAGAAGGAAGTGTAGATCCCCTCTGAGTTGGGATAAGATTAGAGAGAGTGTGTGTTAACTGGACCTGAG